>JSUI01006401.1:0-54557 GCA_000833645.1 Huntiella omanensis
ACCTAAAGGGGCCATCAATACTATCAATAATACTATTCCATTAACAACGTCTTTGCGTCTATACATACATACATATGTACATATGTACATGTACACACACAAACATAAACCACCATGTCCCGTGATCACCCCCTTTGTCCGTTTAACCGCTTCCCTTGTCTTCATCTTTTCTCTCCTCCTTGCAATTCTTGTCCTCCATTGCCCTGTCCTGCCGCCGTCGCCCATTTTTCCCCACATTTTTGACCCTGCCCAGCTTTATTCCTTCATTACCATACTGAACCCAACTACCAAATCCGGAAACACCTTGCCTGTTTTCGGCCTTCTACTTTAGGGTCCACATCAATTTCTACAAACATCTTCTCTCTTCTCATCTTTCAAACCCCGCTTCTTGTACTACATCATACAGACATTCTTGTATCACAACATAAAAACTCAAATCTTTCATCTTTCCAAATCGTGAATCATCATGACATTTTCTTCTTTTTTTGCTTTTACAGAATTACTCATGTCCTTACATCCCCTTTACCCAACATATCCATAACATAAACTTGCTNCGTCTTTGCGTCTATACATACATACATATGTACATGTACACACAAACATAAACCACCATGTCCCGTGATCACCCCCTTTGTCCGTTTAACCGCTTCCCTTGTCTTCATCTTTTTTCTCTTTACTGTTCTTGTCCTCCATTGCCCTGTCCTGCCGCCGTCGCCCATTTTTCCCCACATTTTTGACCCTGCCCAGCTTTATTCCTTCATCACCTTACTCAACCCAACTACCAAATCCGGAAACGCCTTGCCTGTTTTCGGCCTTCTACTTTAGGGTCCACATCAACTTCTACAAACCTCTCTCTCTTCTCATCTTTCAAACCCCGCTTCTTGTACTACATCATATAGACATTCTTGTATCACAACACAAAAACTCAAATCTTTCATCTTTCCAAATCGTGAATCATCATGACATTTTCTTCTTTTTTTGCTTTTACAGAATTACTCATGTCCTTACATCCCCTTTACCCAACATATCCATAACATAAACTTGCTGTTGCCCACATTAGTAGTAACAACCCTCCCGCCCAGCCAGCCAGCCAAAAAAGCCAAAAAAAGAATCCAAAAACCCTGAAGAAAGAAACCCAAAATCGCCAAAATCTCTTTTTTGTTCCCAATGTCATTTTTTTTTATTCCACAACAAAAAAAAGAACTCGCCAACTCAACTCAATTTTTCTTTTTTCCCAAAATCAACTCATCCCAAACCCAAAGAAATTCAAGAAACCGCCCAGTAAAAGTATCCCACGCTTTCATTTTTTTTGTTTCTAAAAAAGAAAAGAAAAAGAAAGCGGGTCTCTCACCCCGACAGCACTTTATTCCTCAGAGGGACGACCTCGCCAAGGAAAAAAAACTAATTTAGCGGGTAGACATGGCCTTGGTCACGAGACGCTTAAGAGCGAGCTCGGCCTTCTTGAGGTCATCAGCAGAAGAGTCCTCAATCTCAAGGGCAGCCATGGCCTCAGAGATCTGAGACTCAATCTTGTCCTTCTGGCCACGCTTGAGCTTGAGAGACAGAGTGGGGTCAGAGACAATCTCCTCAACACGACCAATGTAGTTCTCCAGGCGCTGCTTAGCCTCGAAGCGCTTGCTGAAGGCCTCGTCGTTGGACTTGAACTTCTCGGCATCTATAACAATATCCCAGTTAGTAATCTTCTTCTCCTATCTTACAAACTCTAAAAAATCAAATAAAAACTTACCGTTGATCATGTTCTCAATCTCAGTGGAAGAGAGCTTACCAACGTTGTTGGAGATGGTAATGTTGGCAGAGCGACCAGAGGTCTTCTCAGTGGCGGTGACCTTAAGGATACCGTTGACATCGACCTCGAAGACAACCTCAAGGACGGCCTCACCGGCACGCATGGGGGGGATAGGAGCAAGAGTGAACTCGCCCAGGGAGGTGTTGTCCTCGCAGTTGACACGCTCACCCTGGTAAACGGGGAACTGCACAGTCTGCTGGTTGTCGGCAACAGTGGTGAAAGAACGCTTCTTCAAGCAAGGAACAGTCTGACCACGGGGAACGACGGGAGCGAAAATGTTACCCTCCATGGCAACACCCAGAGACAGAGGAACGACATCCAGAAGAAGGAGGTCGGCAGTCTCGGCAGAGGTAGCCTTACCGGAAAGGATACCGGCCTGGACGGCGGCACCGTAGGCGACGGCCTCATCGGGGTTGATAGACTTCTCAAGCTTCTTGCCGTTGAAGAACTCCGAAAGGAGCTTCTGGATCTTGGGGATACGGGTAGAACCACCGACCAAGACGATCTCGTCAACCTGGGACTTGTTCAGGCCAGAGTCCTTGAGGACAGAGGCAACGGGCTCCAGAGTGCCAGCGAAGGCCTTGGAGTTCAGCTCCTCGAAACGGGCACGGGTGATCTGGACGGTGTAGTCCTCACCGTCGAAGAGAGTGTCAATCTCAATGGTGGTCTGGGCACCGGAAGAAAGGGTACGCTTGGCACGCTCGCAAGCAGTCCGGAGACGACGGAGAGCACGGGCATCACCGGAAAGATCCTTCTTGGTCTTGCGGGTGAAGTCCTTCTTGCAGTGCTCAAGAAGGTTGGTGTCGAAATCCTGACCACCAAGGTGAGTGTCACCAGCGGTAGCCTTGACAGCGAAGACACCACCCTGGATGTTCAGCAGGGAGACATCGAAAGTACCACCACCCAGATCGTAGATCAGGACGTTGCGCTCCTTGTCGGACTTGCCGGCACCCAGACCGTAAGCGATAGCGGCAGCGGTGGGCTCGTTGATGATACGGAGGACGTTAAGGCCAGCAATGGCACCGGCATCCTTGGTAGCCTGACGCTGGTTGTCGTTGAAGTAGGCGGGGACGGTAATGACAGCCTTCTCGACCTTCTTGCCGATCTTGGCCTCGGCAATCTCCTTCATCTATGGGGTTGTTAGAAAAAACTCGTCACTTTTCAATCTAAAAACAGAGAAAAACGTACCTTGAGGAGAACCATGGAGGAAACCTCCTGGGCAGAGAAAGACTTGGTCTCGCCGAGGTACTCGACCTGAACCTTGGGGTTGCCATCCTCATCAATGATCTTGAAGGGCCAGGTCTCGGCATCCTTCTTGACGGTGGGGTCATCGAAGCGGCGACCAATGAGACGCTTGACATCGAAGACGGTGTTGGTAGGGTTCATGGCAGCCTGGTTCTTGGCAGCCTCACCAATCAGACGCTCCTTCTCGGTGAAAGAGACGAAAGAGGGGGTGGTGAAGTTACCCTGCTCGTTGGCGATGATCTCAACATTGGTACCCTCGTAGGTGGCCACGCAAGAGTAGGTGGTACCTGAATCATGACGTTAGATTATGTTTGGTGCAACTATGACGGTTTGTTTGCTAGCGGGGTAGTTCGGCCTTGAAGTCCAGTGAAAATTTGCTCCATGTAGTTCAGACGAAAACTGCACGTAGCCGGTAACATCGGGATAGACGGACCAAGTCGACAATGACGTTGGCCGGGCCTCTCGGCGATAGTGTGGCAATATGTGGCTGTATTGTGGCGCATCAATTTTCACAAAAATCAATTTTTGTGCGCTGCTAGGATGTCATTCCTTGTGCCTGTCAACCCCCCCGCCATCGTGTGTAAGTTGATGGAAAAGGACGACATGCATAGGATATGGACGACCGGTTGCGAGCGTGATGGCGATAGTTTATGTCGAGAAGCTGGATGGATGGCAAATATTGTGATGATGATGGACTCTCTATGACCAATCGGTCGATGAGATTGATGAACCAGTCCGACTGGATTCGCCTGGATGGCCGAACAACGGATGACCCCGCTAAAACAACAAAAGAAAGATATCAAANGTTGATGGAAAAGGACGACATGCATAGGATATGGACGACCGGTTGCGAGCGTGATGGCGGTAGTTTATGTCGAGAAGCTGGATGGATGGCAAATATTGTGATGATAATGGACTCTCGATGACCAATCGGTCGATGAGATTGATGAACCAGTCCGACTGGATTCGCCTGGATGGCCGAACAACGGATGACCCCGCTAAAACAACAAAAGAAAGATATCAAAACATACCCAGATCGATACCGATGGCACCGTCGTAAACCTCGTCAGCCATTTTGATGTATGTGGTGTCGTGAAAAGATCGACAAAAATTCAAGAACCGGAAATTCTTGTGGATGAAAGGGAAGAAGAAGAAAAGAAGAGGGGAAAATTTCAGTTTTAATAAATGCCTTCAGTACTGGCCCATGGGAAATTTTCTTTTTCCACTCCTTCTGCCACTAAGCCAGTCTCAAACTTTTTTCCTAGTTAAGTGGGGCACTTCTTCCTCCTCTGAGTTGTGAGGAAACCCCGCCATTGGAGGAGCGGAAGAACCTGCGTGTACCTCCGGCCCTGATTTGCACACAAATTTGCGGGAATGTGACTCTGTAGCTACCTCAGAGTGACATTGCTCGCTATTCCGGTGGCCACAAAGCCCTATCTTATCAGGCCAATCTGGGCTCCTCAGCCACCCATCTGGTCTACATTAGGCCTTCTAACTGGTTGGAACTCTAAGCGCCACAACGGTGACGCCTAGTTCAGCCACGGCCTTGGATCGGGGAGTCCACAAGCCGTGCCTTCAGTTGGGCTCTGTAGATGGCTTTAACTTTGGACATGTTTATTGTTGGTTATGTTTTCTATGCTCATCAATTGTGATGTGATTGGACGTTCCATTGTCGTTGAAATGGGGAAAGAAAAGGAAGGGAGGATTTCCGGACAAGCTGCTGGATCACGAAAAGGGTGATATCTAGGAAACGGCACATCCGTAGAACAAGAATCTGGGGTTGATTTGTTTTGGCTGCTGTTCGTGGTTATTGGAACCAGTGTACTTCAACTACGTCTTGTATATGTATGGACATTGACTAATGTTCATTCGTAAAAGTCATTTAACCAAATTCATAAGCACTTTAACTTCTGGCGCTATGTCGAATAGAAGGGTTAGGGTACATGCTCAAACTTCAACATCAAAGCGACGAGAAGCATGTTGCTCGGATTGGACAGTAGACCTCGTATTATCTATAACTAATGCGTGGCTCGGTCATTTATTCATGACTTTTGCAATACCACTATGCTACCATTTGACATACATTCGGCTAGTGTTATTACCCGAACCGATTGACTTTCCTTACACAATGGCGAGGCACCTCCTGCATACCGCAGCCTCGTCCCATGTCACTTCTCATGAACCAACAGTCAAGCAAATACGTCCCAACCCTGCCGAGTTATAGGCTCTGTTCCCAGTTTGTTTAATCGCCAAAGCAACTTTTATGCATTACGATTGCGTCAATCTTTGACAAAAAGCCAACACTCGACCCATTTTGGCCGCATTCTGACAAGCTAGAGCGGATCCACACACTCCATATCGAGCATACAATAAATCCTCAGAAGCCTTCGATTCTCCACGACAAACAGATCCCCACTCATAATGGCACCGCTTGCATCTGCGCCCGAGCAGCTGCTTGTGGTGCTCAATCCGCCGCGACGGCGGGTGCTCATGTCGTTGTCGCAGGATATCATTGCTCAACTACGGTCCCAGTACTTTTACGATACCGACAAGGATAACCAGCTTGTTGAATGGGATGACGACAGTAAAGAGAGCAGATCTGATTCCAGCGATGACGATGATTCGACATCGTCAAATTCGACCANCAGCTGCTTGTGGTGCTCAATCCGCCGCGACGGCGAGTGCTCATGTCGTTGTCGCAGGATATCATTGCACAACTACGGTCCCAGTACTTTTACGATACCGACAAGGATAACCAGCTTGTTGAATGGGATGACGACAGTAAAGAGAGCAGATCTGATTCCAGCGATGACGATGATTCGACATCGTCAAATTCGACCAAAGATACCCCTCGACCTTCAAACACCGACCATAGCCTTGTGACTTTGAGAGAAGGTGCGCTGGCGCATTTCGACTCATGGAGTCGCGAGTTTTTAGAGAAGCTCCGTGACTTTTTTGACACGCCGGACTCTCCCAAGGTGCAGGTTGAAAGACGTAACCGAAGTGAGCGCTTATCTGCGACTAAGAACCGGCGAGGTGGCGGCTCCGGAATTGACGCCCGGTTTAGAGCCGGCATAGCCGCTTTACAGTCCACGTACCATCCGGTTCCCAGTAGTCTAAACACTATTTCCCTGGATGACCGAAAGGAAATCATCAGTTCATTGTTGTTATTCCAGTTGGTCGAAGGAAATTATTCTGCACATGCCTCAGTATTCATGCGCACTCTGACGTCATCGCTAGACCTTCCTTTGGAGGTTCTCGCTACCGAAGAAATTGAGACTGCGCAAATGTTGATCCAGGCATCCGCAAATAAACAGGTCATGTCAGCTGATGCAGAGACTGCGAAGAGACGTCAACGGAATGAGGTCGGGCGTATCTTCAAGGTCGGACTGGCGTCGGTGGCTGGTGCAGCTGTCATTGGTATCACCGGAGGGTTGGCAGCTCCTGTAGTGGCCGGTGCTATTGGTGGCCTAATGGGTACTGTTGGTCTCGGTGGTGTTGCTAGTATTTTGAGTGTGTTTGCCATGAATGGTGCCCTTGTGGGTGCCCTTTTTGGTGCCTATGGTGCCCAGATGACTGTAAGTACTGTCCTGATATCTTGCATTTATGGCCTATGTACTAACCGGATTATGTCTAGGGCCGGATGATGGATAAATACGCCAAGGAAGTTGAAGATTTCAAATTTATTCCTCTACGCGACGATGGACTTGGTGCGACCAGTGCAACCCGACGGATCCGTGTGACAATTGGTATCAACGGCTGGCTATCTAACGACGATGATGTCACCAATCCGTGGCGTTGTCTCAGTGATGATACTGAGGCGTTTGCCCTTCGTTATGAGATGAAATCTTTGATAGCGCTTGGAAAGGCACTGGAAGGTCTCGTCAAGTCATATGCATGGAAGACGGTCAAGATGGAAATCCTTAAACGCACTGTTCTTGCCAGTTTATTGGCGGCTTTGTGGCCAGCTTTTCTGATTAGCATGGCCACAAACATCGATAACCCTTTCAGCCTTGCCCGCAATCGGTCTGACAAGGCCGGGAAGGTTTTGGCTGATGCTCTCATCAACAAGGTACAAGGAGAAAGACCTGTTACACTTGTAGGATATTCTCTTGGTGCGCGGGTCATCTATTCTTGTCTCAAATCACTAGCAGATCGGCAAGCCTATGGTCTCATTGACACGGTTGTGCTAATTGGCGCACCGGCGCCATCTGACCGGAACCACTGGTTAGCGATGAAGTCTGTCGTCTCAGGCAATATCCACAATGTGTACTCCTCCAACGATCTTATTCTTGCGTTTATGTACCGTACATCGAGTCTCCAGCTAGGCGTTGCAGGTCTCCAGGACATTCAGAACGTTAAAGGCGTTCAGAATATGGATTTGACCGAATATGTTAGTGGACACTTGCGTTACCCAGGATTGATTAACAAAATTCTGGCACGTTGTGGTTTCATTCGCATCAGAGGTGGTGATGGTGCCATTGAGCAAGACCAAGAGATTGTTACTGTGAAAAGGGAAATCAACGAAGAAAAGGGTACTTCCGAAACCAAGACTGAAGTACCCCCACCTCCGCCGCCCCCGAAGTCGAAACCTTCGGTTCCTCCTAAGGATAAGAAGCTCGCGAAGCCACCAGTCACCCCCAATTCTACCGATACTGACGAAGGACTACCTCCACCGCTGCCACCTAAGCCTGTCAACTTGAACCAAATTCCGCGACGCCCCGTCGGTCAACCACCTATCACGAGTTCGTTTAGAAAGGGACACCGACGTCCTCTCTCGCTAGCCAATCCTCTTCCGCCTCTTCCCCATGAGGCTGTCTCTCGTGGTCCACGATCGGCCGGACGGCCACCCGATTTCTTTAAGGAGTTTTTGGAAGGTGCTGGTCGTGCCATTGAAGAAGAGTTTAGAAATGTGGCTCCGGCTCGTCGCTCTACCTTCCAAGAGGATGCACCTAGACGCAATAGAGGTCGGGGGATCTTTGCCGAGGATAGTGAGGATAGTGATGGCTCTCNGGACACTTGCGTTACCCAGGATTGATTAACAAAATCCTGGCACGTTGTGGTTTCATTCGCATCAGAGGTGGTGATGGTGCCATTGAGCAAGACCAAGAGATTGTTACTGTGAAAAAGGAAATCAACGAAGAAAAGGGTATTTCCGAAACCAAGACTGAAGTACCCCCACCTCCGCCGCCCCCGAAGTCGAAACCTTCGGTTCCTCCTAAGGATAAGAAACTTGCGAAGCCACCAGTCGCCCCCGATTCTACCGATACTGACGAAGGACTACCTCCACCGCTGCCACCTAAGCCTGTCAACTTGAACCAAATTCCGCGACGCCCCGTCGGTCAACCACCTATCACGAGTTCGTTTAGAAAGGGACACCGACGNTTCCAAGAGGATGCACCTAGACGCAATAGAGGTCGGGGGATCTTTGCCGAGGATAGTGAGGATAGTGATGGCTCTCTTGATCCCCCGAGACTCCCTGTTAGGGATGCTACTGGAGATCCAGTCCCCGGCATTCGCCGAAGCGCTACAGCTCCGGTCGGTGGTGAGACGATTCACCCGTTCCTACAAACTAACAATTCTTCGAAACCGACAGTGTTACCTGGGGTTCCTAAGCAGTTCGCTAGACGGCCTGTCCCCACAGTGGAAGAGAGTGACTCAGAGCCTGAAGGGGCACCGATTCAAATGATGGATAACGACTCCTAAGCGCAATAAATATCTACTAGGCTCTTTTGTTGGACATGTCCTCGTATCGGTGTGTACACGCGAGGAGGAACAAAGTCGAGTAGCAAGATGCCGAGACACATGGATCGTGTCATTGGAGGCCATGTAACGGAATATTGCGGCTCGCCGTCTTTGTATGTATATGTGTAACCATAAGGCAGTGTTCCAGTGTGAGCACGGGGTCAACAGCGATATCAGGAAACTAGATGCGTATATCAGTCGTATGCAGATCTCCGCGGTCTGCATGACACGAGGAACGAGTTTTGACGTAGTGGAGTTTGTCACAGCATATATTAGAGGAGCCTCAAGAACGATTCCGTACCCAGTCAACTTACACCATTTCGATTCACGGCATAACACTTGATACGTCTGTGTGTGCTGCAGTGTGACACAATGCGCGATATGAAGGCCGCTGGTGGCGGTACTTGTGAAAGGAGAGTAGGCTGGACAAGGTAGTGTATGTATGTAGAAGGGTCTTTGTCGTACAAACGTGGCATGTGGAGATTGACGTCTACAGGTGGTCAAGCCGGACGGCACAAGGCGTTGTGGTCGGCTTGCATCTACATATGTATGGAATTATCTGAATGTGTAGTATACGAGCTACCTAGTCGTTGTCTTCCGGGTGATTGCGGCTTGTTACAAGGTGATTCAGGGCGCAAACAAGGGTGTTTGAGAGCGTAGACAAACTTTGTGGAGGCAAGCCCAGTCCGGAATTAGTGGAAGTACAAATTGTCTTGGTGGCTGCCGGCCGGCCTCCGCACTATTGGGTACTGAAGCCAGACAAGATTTCCCAATACCCGCACAGACCAATACTCTTTTTTAAACAGGAAGTGCAATTGGCTAGACCCAGCTAAAAGAAGCAAAGGCACGAGACAAAAAAGACGTGATGCGAACATGGTTAATGAAGGGGTTACAGTGTGTGCATAACGATTTAGTCTTTGGTTGGTCCTTGGAAAGAAGTATCGCGATTTGGTTATTGAGGGGCGCTCGATCTACTAGTGNCCGCACTATTGGGTACTGAAGCCAGACAAGATTTCACAATACCCGCACAGACCAATACTCTTTTTTAAACAGGAAGTGCAATTGGCTAGACCCGGCCAAAAGAAGCAAAGGCACGAGATAAAAAAGACGTGATGCGAACATGGTTAATGAAGGGGTTACAGTGTGTGCATAACGATTTAGTCTTTGGTTGGTCCTTGGAAAGAAGTATCGCGATTTGGTTATTGAGGGGCGCTCGATCTACTAGTGGGCTTTTGCCTCGGGTTGTTTCGATGATGATTTCGATGAGGTCACAGACGGAGAAAACAACCATGTAAAGAGATGGACTTTGACACACGCGTCAAAGTCGTCGCCCGAAAACTAAAATTAAAGTCGTGATTTTAGGGGCTAGGGTCGGATCGGAAGATAACCCTATCGATGGTAACACCAAATGAATACAATAGTGAGTTTTTTTAGTTAATTTCGTAGTATTTCTTGAATCAGCTGTCATGCTTCAGAATAACTAATCCCTTTTTCCCGGCTAGTATTGGAATCGTCGCGGGTCCATGATATTTCGCCTGCGATTGGCCAGCTATAGTAAAGTGACACTAGTCCCAAACAAGCCCTGTCGTTAAGTCGATCCCCTTCGAATTTAGCCAGGTACCAAAAATCAATCAAGGTCCAGCTTACAACATGGTCTCTTTTTTTTTTTCGGGACATATGTATCTAGAATGACTTTGTAACTAGGTGGAAAGGGCCGGCTTGCGTCACTAAAGATCAGGTTGTGCGATGCGATTGGAGAAGAGCAGGTCGTAGGTAGTACGCGGTGGCAATGTCGCAGACATCGTCTTGTGTTGGTTGGGCTGTTTTCTTCTCGTTGGTGGAGGGGTTAATAGCCACAGAATGGGGACGTGGAAGCTTTAGTTTTGCCCCTGACTAGAGTGGGATTCCTACGACCTGGCCGGACCTGGCCTAGAAGACGCTTGTCCGCTNTGTAGAATGACTTTGTAACTGGGTGGAAAGGGCCGGCTTGCGTCACTAAAGATCAGGTTGTGCGATGCGATTGGAGAGGAGCAGGTCGTAGGTCGTACGCGGTGGCAATGTCGCAGACATCGTCTTGTGTTGGTTGGGCTGTTTTCTTCTCGTTGGTGGGGGGGTTAATAGCCACAGAATGGGGACGTGGAAGCTTTAGCTTTGCCCCTGACTAGAGTGGGATTCCTACGACCTGGCCGGACCTGGCCTAGAAGACGCTCGCTTGTCCGCTGCGAGAATCGTGGTGGTGGTGGATTTGGTAAAATGAAGTCGCGGGCCCTGGGTCGTCTCGCTTGTCTAGACTCCAAGTACTTGTGATTTAATCTTGTCCCGGTAATGGTATGTACATATGTAGTTGACGTGGGGCGTTCGTGTGGATGGATCTTACTTTATTTACCAATTGGTTCCGCCCTGTTCAAAGTCAGTCAGTCTTTATTCTTCTGTTTCTCTCGTTTTGCTCCTGTCGATGTTGGCTGGTCAGGGTGTTGGTATCCATCACCGCTTCCTTAGCCGTACCATATTAATGTGTCGTTACACTGCCAGTTTGCACCCCGTTTGCCCCATTCTTCCTAAATCTCTGATTTAGTGTCGTTCTTTAACACCATTTCCTTGTTGCCTGTCGTTCATTCTCACTCATACGCTCTTTAACCATATTCCATTATCAGACCCATTTGGTTGTCTCTAATACTTCTATTTTAACACCTACCCAACTGGTCAATACACACATACATACTTACGTCTGTGCCTCCCCTTGTTTCTTGCACCTTACCAAACAAGAGAGTCCGTTCCAAGCCGTCATTCGCACTGAAGCCTATATCAAAATCAAGCCGACGTGTTATAGCCTTCATTCTGAAATCTTGGGCAAAGGACTGACGTTGAAACCCCCTGACAAGCCCAACGCCGGACCATAGCTTTAGACGGAGGCCGCATCAGACCAGAGATACGTGATATCCGCTGGGAAGGACCACACAGTCTTTTCTTACTGGTCCATTTCTCTTACTTTCATTTGTTTTTATTTCCTCGTGTTTCTTGATCCTTTTCATATTCGCTTCAGCTGTCCGAAACAGCCACCTTTTTTACTAGATTACAGTTCTCCAAGCTGATTCTATACTTTCTTTTGTCGTTCATCGTCACATCACATCCTCATATCCACTTAGGGTCGCTATAGTACACCCGCGCTCCCTCGACTGATACGTTTTGATACTGCACTGCAGTCACATATCCACTTACAACTAAACGCACTTGCTTCCTACAAGCTGCATACGCCTTCCTTTGATACGTTGCGCTTTGTATCGCCTTATTCCCATAATTGATCCAAAGGTAAGCCACGCAAATGCAAGGAATCCCACTTTTTCACATTTTGTTGTACATATAAGCAAGAGCCCGCAGGCTGCTTCCTAAAGGAGTGCCATCCTCAAATTCCACGACCCGATATCAACATCGACCAACGCGCGCATTGCATAGTTTGTCTTCAACTTCAAAATACGCCAGGCAGTTGCGTATAAATCATTTATCACTATCAGAACACACACAACCAGCATCCCCGGAGAAAACCCGTGTGTTCTTGCCGCGATTTAGCAACCTTTCACAAGTTTCTTTCCCTGTGGATATCGTTTTTTACCTTTCCGGAATCAGTCTTTTCACATCGACAACATCAACCTTCTTTACAATTGATCAGATACGCACAATTCCTTAGACAGTTATTCTGCTGCGCCTTGCACATACGACAGGATTCCCTGCAAACTAGAATAACATCCTCAGACAACTAACGATTTGCGACTCGACTTAGCGTTGACTCTTTTGATCCCTTTCCGAACGTTGTCTCGAACAAAGTCCACCGGTGGATTCGAACACTACACAAAAATCACACACAATGGCCAAGCTCTTCTCGCGGTTCGGCCGCGATGGCAAGAAAAAGAAGGGCCCCAATGATAGTGAACTCGATGTTTCCAAGAAGCGCTACGTCGACCCCTGGACCAGAAATACTCTGGAGCCCGAAGAGATTCAGGAGCTGGTCCGGAGGTGTACTGAGGAGCTCAAAACGAAAGGTATGTCCAATTACCGTACTCAACAGACGTCCGAGACTGACAACTCCATCTTTCATAGCCCTCGACATCCCTTTTTTCTTACTTCCATTCCGTCCCGCATCTAACCCCAGTGCTGTCCGCACGTTCATCCGTCGCTTTTTCGATCCGGCCATGGGGCTTAAGGGCACTAACTTGGTCCAAGAACTCCGGATGACTGACCCAATGGTACGACCCCAGTCAAGACATTTCGGACTTTTCCATATCAAGAGGGCACAATCAGCTGACAAACGTTACTCTAGGTCATCTGTGGTATTATCAAATGGTGTTGGTCTCGTTTGGCCGGCGGTATTGTAGGTTGGGAAGCTTACGAGCTTTTCAAAACGGGCGAGAAGGGTAAGTCACAAGAACTGGCACATTGTAAAAAAATGTGCCCAATATTGCCCGACAAAGAATATGAAACTAACACACTGGGTTATTTACTTTAGATTCAAAGTTTGCGAGAGACTCATTCAAGACCTTCATCCCAATTAGTGTCGAGAACGGAGCAAAGTCATGCATTGTCTTTGACTTCTTCGATCTTCTCTCAGCCATTGCTGCACACGCCAAGGTAAACGGTATGGGCGGTAGAAAACTCTCTCGTATGGCAGCTTGGTGGACCTTTGAATACAAGGACACTGGCAAGGGATTCGAAGGTGGTTACAATGCATTCATGAAGTAAGTCTCAAACAGACCGGGATGTTTGAACTTTTCCACTAACAATGTTTCAACAGGGCTGCGGATGCTACGAGCCATCTCTTCTTTGCGTACCTCCGGTCGCTCACCCCCACTACTGCCCGCGCTGGTATTTCAATTCTTCCCATGAGCATGCACAAATTGTTGGAGGAGACAGAGTACCCCCCAGAACGTCCTGAGCTTCTTCAGTACCAGACTCACCGTATCGCCATGCACGTTGATGTGGTTTCCCCCACTCCATTTTCCCTCCTGCGCCGTGCTAGCCACTTCCAGTTCCGTGACTCTGACCGTGGCCTGAAGGCTTATTCAGAGTTTGATGACCCCATCCAGGCGCTGACTGAGGAGTGCCGCAGAGTCCTCAAGGCTATCTCCTCTGCAAACCAGTCCCAAGTTTCTTCCTCAAAGGTGTCCACCAGTCTTAGGGATGCTTCGTGGTCTCGTTTCGAGGATTTGGGCTTCTCAACTAGCATTGAAGAGGACGATTCCGATGAAGACCAGTTTGCCCTTGCCCGCAAAAGCCCACGTATGCCTACAAGCCCCATGGGTCTGCGTACCACACCCGCCTCAACCAGTGCGGTGAACCTGGCGCGTCCCACAACTCCATCATGGGCTGATTTCATGTCAGCTGGCTTTGAGGAGGGTCAGAATGGGCCACGGTCTAACTTACTGTTGCCGCCCGACAAGATCCTCCCTCCTATCGAGACTACTGTGAGACAGCATAGTTCGCAGTCTCACAACCCTCGTTTGGAGAGCAACTCCCTCGAGCCTGGTGAGCTGGCCAGTATCTCAAACTTGCTTCTTGATGACTGCTTCTGGTGGGTCTGGATTTCTAGTCTGGGTCCCGAGGAGACGTCGACCAGAAAGGCGTCGTTTGGTCGTTGCGCGGTCATCGAGACCGAGATCAAAGCCGCTAGATGGTTGGTCATTGAAGAGCTGGTTGCCGGTGCTGGTGTGGATCCCAACGAGGGAGCTTACATTGCCGAAAAGAAGGGCTTCTTCTCATGGACGAAGAAGACCTTGAGCCGCAGCAAGTCTACTATGGGCAAGAATGACAAGAGCTTGGGCACCACGGACCCTAACAGCTTGAGTAAGGTCAGCATTGGTCCCGACCAGCAGGCTCGCATTCAAGCAGCCGCTGCCCAGCTCCAGGCCAAGGAGAATGAAGAGCGCCAGAAGAAGCAGCCTCTCCCCGTACGCCGTGGTCGCACTGATGGCGAAATGATGCGTGAGAAGACCAATAGCATGATGACCATGCAGACGGTCCTCGTTTCTGAGGCTACCTCGGCACTTAAGTGGGCCAACAGGTACGACAAGGATTCGGGTTCGCGCGCCGAGTATTTGGCCAACAGCAATGCTGGAAAGGGCGAGGGTATGTTGAATGTTGATGGTGCTACTCCCACTATCACTGAAGAGGAGCCCGAAGAGCCTGCCACCAACCCTGAACCTGCTGCTCAGTCTTCTGAGCCAAAGCCCAGCGTTGAAGTCAAACCAGCCACCCCCACCAGTCCATCTGGTGGTAAGAAGGCCCGGAAGCTTCACAAGGTTGCTGTTACGGACAAGCCTGTTGCCCCAGCCCAACCTTCCCCTGCGGATAAGCCCACTGGATTCAAGAAGCTGTTTGGCCGCATGAACCGCAACTCCAAGCTCCCTGAGAATGCTGCCGCTGATGTTGCTGCTTTCTTGAAGAACAACAACCAGTCAGCTGCTTCTACTCCAACTTCGGCCAACTTCCCCAAGGAAGCGAGCAAGCCTGTTGTGGCCCCCCCGCAGGCACCTGCTGAACCCACTGTCGAGGCTCCATCGCCTACTGAGACGACTGAGGACCCTGACCACAGAAACACTGCCATGCCGGAACCCATTCACATTGAGGTCCCCCCTGATGCGGTGCCATCCCCGCTGGTTTCTCCTCGTGATAACGAGACTCGCCAGCAGTACCAGCCTTCGATCCCATCTTCTGATATCTCGGATGATGAGGCCGCTGAGGCCGAGCGCGAGTTTGCTCGTTTCGACCAAGGTCCCCTCCCAGACCAGCCTGCTTTCGCTCCGGTAGAGAGTGACTCTGACGATGCCGCGCCTCCCCCAATTTTGCGCCGTGCTCCCGTCCGCGCTCCGGCACCTAGCCAGAGCCCAGCTCCCTCGGGCATTCCCAAGTTGGCCCCCAACGGTGGCAGTAGCAAGCCTAAGGGGCGTGTTATTACGCCTGAGGAGACTCACGCGGAATTCGAGGATGAGCGCTGGGCCCGTCTTCGCAAGAACGCTCAGGAGCGTGCCCTTCAGAGACAGCGCCAGATCCCAGCTCCCGCTCCCCGCGCTCCCGCCCAGAGACCCATGGGGGGCGATGACATGAGCGGCGAGGAGTCTATTGAATCCCGCGTTGCCCGCATCAAGGCCCGTGTTGCCGAGCTGACTACTAACATTGAGCCTGGCACTCAGCCTTCCGGCGTCATTAACCCTCCCGTTCACCATTAGAAAACGGCGACCACAGGAGAAATTCCGCCTTCTGGTGACGCAACCACTGATCGCCTTGGAGTACCAGGCGGATCTACCCTACAAGTTCCCGGCACTGGTCAAATGTCTAACCGGGGCCGCGAATTCTGCACACCGATCCCCGACCCTGATGGTGTTTCACTCGCAGAGCCTCGTGTCTTTGCAGACCTTGAGAAGCGTCGCGGTGGAGTGCTTTCACTGCTTTGTTGCCGGGCATCATCGTCGGGTAGCGACTAAGCTTGCTTGGGGGCTACACAGCTGTTTGGGATGGATGGATGCTTGTTTCGTTTTCTTTGTTTTCGTTTGTCGTGTGATTCCCCATATCGTTATCTATCTTCTTGTCTTGTTCATCTGTTTTTCGGTTTGCTTGTTGTCGGATGGACGTTATAATATGTCTTGCTTTTGTTTGCCAATGGTGTTGTTCACGAGGTGGATAGTATTAATCATAATCAAAAATTCAAGTCTCAAAATAGAAGAAGGTGTAAATCATAATCATAAGTTTATTCGTTGAAGTGACAAAACAAGTCAAAACAGGTGGTATCTAAGTATTTATACAAAACAGCAATCTTTCTTGGTCAATGTCTTACAGAGTAAGAGCATCATCACCCTTAATCTCCTTACCGGAGACGGCCTCAAGGCCTTCACCACCGTAGGAAATAAGAGGAGAAACCTCGACACCATCGTTTCCATCGGCACTCTTGGTAACAACACCACCAGCCTTCTCGATCCAGCGCTTACCCTGGTTCATGATATCGGCACGGGAAGTGTTCGGGTCATCCTCACCAGTACCAGCGGCGTTCTTGAGAGGCGAGAACTCATCCTCACGACGGACCTCCATGCAGGCGAACTTGTCAAGGGCCAGCATGGGGAAGACGTCGAAGACGAACTGCTCGAGCTTGACACCGTTGGGCTTGGAAGGCTTGACGGACTCGCCAGTGGCAATGTCGACGTGTGGGATCTTCTTGCGGGCGACGTGGTGGGGGAGAGACTCGGACCACTCGGGGATGGAAGAGAGGAAGTCGATCGAGTAGTAGTGGTTGACAATGTTGGCACCGCGGAACTTGAGAACACCGGGCTGCTTGGGGTCCTCGGCGGTGGCGGTGGCGTCGTCAATCTCAGAGTACTCGACGACATCGGGCTTGCCGTTCTTCAGAAGAATGAGACCGACAGACTCGGTGGCGTGGCGCTTGCGGACAACCTTGGTGGCAATGTCGACCTTCTTCTCGGCAGAGAAACCAATGAAGACAGGGTCAGCAACCTTGACCAAGCAGTTGTCAACGCAGTAGGCGTGGATGTGCTCAATACCGCGCTTCTTCATGTCGGCGAGAACACCAGAGTTGACAAGAGCGGCGTAGATGCCACCGTTGCCATCAGGGGCAACGGCGACCTTGCCGGGAGCCTCCATGAGGATCTTGCCATCGTTGGAGATGCAAGGAAGGACACCCTGCTCAAAGGTGGTGACGTTGGATTCCTGCAGGCCGAAGAAAGAGTTCTCCTTAAAGAAGGCCTCGGTGGGACCGCGGGTAGGACCGCTGGTCATGACGTACCAAGGAATGACGACATCGCTGTCCGACTTGCCGGAAGCCTCGGCGGCGAGGGTCTGAACACGGCGAATACGCTCACCCTGGATCTGGAAGAGGGACTTGTGCGAGGGAAGACCAATGTCGAAGCAGCCCTTAGGAGCCGAAGAACCCAGACGGGTACCCTGACCACCGGCCATCAGGACGACAGCGACCTTGTTGGCAGCAACCAGCTCCAGGCCGGACTTGTACCAACGGTCAAGGTCCTCAGCGCTGGAGTCCATGATGGAGGCGGAGCAGGCTTCGGGAAGGGGCTCCAGGGTAGGAGCGGCAGAAGGCTCGGTAGGAGGGGGGTTCAGAGCCTTGTCGGCGAGGACATTGATGCGGGTGGGATCGAAGCCGGACAGCTGGGTGGTAAGCTTCTCCTGCTCAGCGGGAGACAGCTTGTCGAAGAAGGCGAAGACCTGGCCCTGGCCGGCCTGTTCGTAAGACTCGCGCAGCGAAGAAGACATTTTGAGGATAGTTTTGGGTATAAGGGGATTGTCGAGAAGAGGATGTGTATGGAAGAGGAAACAAGAGCAAGCTTGTAACTGATATGGGACGCGGATCGTGAGGCTATTTAAGCAACAAAGCTGTGGACCTAATGTTAGCTTACTTGGGCTATGGGGTCAGGGATTAGCGTGCTAGATGGTGCGCAGCGTCTCTTGCGCGGGGCTCTATGCTGATGGAGGGGCGTTTCAAGGGCGGCCAAGTGGGTTTATGGGACTCGGCTGGATGCACGATGTTTACTGGTGGACCAAGCTCTGAGGGGTAGAGGGTTGCGGCGGCACAGAAGGAGGCTGGTTTGGGTACATACGGTAGGTCTTGGATCAGTGGATATATGTACAAGGCAAGCGGTTGAATAAAGCGAGGGCTGGGACTGTTATAGAGTATCCCAAGAGTTAGTGAACGAAAGTAATGGCGGTGATGGAGACCGAAAAGTACATAGGAGACAAAACCAGACTCCTGATTCAGCCTCTTCATAAAGGTGGTCTCCATACATCAATACTGTAACTACTGGTGATACTGCGTCCATTATGCTGCACCTTCCAGAACAAGCTCCGCCGTCGTGTCGCCCATTAGCTGTTACTATTTCCAGCCAGTGTCTCCCCCAACAATCCTTTCAGGAACCGAAGCCCAAAGAACCGCCCCGCTTTTCCAACTCGTGTTAGTTCCTTCCTGTGCTGCGCAGCCATAGCTTCGACGACCAAGGTCGATGGCGCAGCCCCTAAAAACGACACTGGGAACAATATGCGCCTTGAATTGGAAAGTCTGATGCGGGCTGTGTGCTCGAGCAGAGGCTCCTTATTCGTGGAGTATAGCGGGGCTGTCACTGGAGGGTAAGATTTACACACAAATTTGGGTAGTTGGGCAAAAGGTGGCATTTTTGTTCCCACTGTATCAGTACCAGAAAGTAGCAAAAAAACATGATCTCACCAACCGAAATCGAATCGGTGACCTTTCGATGGCAACTTGCAATTACAGTCGAACGTGATAACCAACTACACCATGGTGAGTTTCGACAGTGGTTAACCACTGCGCATGGCTTATTGCAAATTCGAGTGCAAACAGGGCTTATATAGATTAGATCACGTGAGTGGGACTGTCACATGCAATGTGATCAACGAATGGCCAACACATGTCAGATCAAGTTATGCACAGTAAATTGATGTTCAATATAATCTAAGAAATAACCCGCATACAAAAACATGACAAAAGAAACCAGAACCCAAACAAAGTATCCCACAAATACCCATCCGTAATAGACATACAACCGACCGATATTAGGGCACAACAATAAGCACGTATTTTGAGAACTTAGTACTCTAGGACGTATTTTACGCCGTGGTCTCTTCCTTTTGGTTCTCTTTGTCATCATCCGTTACTATCTTAGTCTCAGCAGGAGTCTCGACTACCGGTTTAGACCCTGAAGCAGCTACAGGAGTGCTCTCGGTATCTTCTGCATCTTCGTGAATAGTGGGAGCTGGAGGCGACGAAGGGACGTTCTTGTTCTCTTTATCCTCAGCGTTATCTGCCTCCTCTTGGGCCTCGCTCGCAGATTCTTCTGGGTTCTCGGCTTGTTGAGGCTCGGGGTTTCTAGGGGCAATCTTAGAGGCTTTGGGTGTAGTTTCGCCCCCTTCTTCCTCCTCCTCCTGCTCTTCGTCAATCTTTCCAATCCTTTGCTTGGGGGTAGTAACGTCGGGAGAAACTACAATCTTGACCTTCTTGGGGCCCGGAACCAGAGTCCAGTCTACCTCGGAACCGGGGCCATACCGCGTCACCAACCACTCATTAGCCTTTCTGAAGTGGCCGCAGGTGAAGTATCCTCTTGAAGCACTAAGCGGGCTAGGGTGCACCGCCTTGAGAACCAAGTGCTTCTTTTGATCTACCTTGACCACTCTCTTGCCTGCAGGTGTACCCCACGCCATGAAAACAACACCTTTGGTTCTCTTTTGCGCCACTAAATCAATGACCCGTTGGGTGAACCGCTCCCATCCGCGGTTGGCATGAGAGTTGGCCTCGTGCGCACGTACAGTCAGACAGGTGTTGAGAAGGAGAACACCACGTTCGGCCCATGGGGTTAACAGACCGTTAGTCTTGGGCGGCGTCTCAAAGTCGGGGTAGTCGTTCTTGAGACAAACGTACATATTGCGCAGAGACGGAGGTGTGGTTGTCGGTGGCCGGACGGAGAAAGCGAGGCCGTGGGCTTGGTTGTGGTTGTGGTAAGGGTCTTGTCCGACGATAACGATTTTGATGGTGTTGAAGGGCGTAAGACGGGACCTATAGAAGAGGCCTTGTTAGGTGACGACACTATAGATATGTGCAAAGTTGTGGCTACTTACCAAGAGTAAATGTCGTTTCTAGGAGGAAAGATTGTCTTTCCAGCAGCAGCTTCCCGGTTCAAGAACCTTTTAAGATTCAGGAAATCATCTTGAACAATATCATCCTTGAGCATCGCCAGCCAAGAGTCATGCAGAGTCTCAATCTCCAAACCCAGCAAATCCCGCTGGTCCTGGGTCAAAGAAGCCACCCACTTCTCCTTGTTAAATCCAGGCGTCACCACCGGCGCTGCAGATCCCGAAGCACCAGCCGACTGTCCAGGCGGTGAGTTTTTGACGTTGAAAAAGGTCATGATGGAGCCGTTAGGCTTCGTCTTCTTGTTGTCATCGGCGTCGAGAGCCGACGTGGCCTTGCGCTTGAGAGAGTTCATAGTGACGGGTTATGTGTAGCGTGTAGTGGTTTTGAGTCGATATTCGTCGTAACAGTCGGTAAAAGACACTTTAAGGACGTAGTCAGATCGCACGCGCGGATCGGGGACGAGTCACGGGTGGAAACGCTGTCGTGAGGTCTCGTGGCGGTGTAACCCTGGATGAGAGGGACGAAATAGGGTAATGTTGAAAAAGCGACGAGTCTAACTTTCTAGTCTGATGAAGCGTCGATAGTTGCTTGTTAAATTCGGAAAAAAGACGAATTGTATTGCACAGGGAAGGAACCACCAAGATAGGCTTGACGAGTACCAGGAAACCGGTAAGCTAGAGAAAAAATCACGATAAAAAAGGAAGTGAGATACAGAAAGAAGACAAAACCAGTCCTCGTCCTTGTCTCTTTCTTGTGGTCTTGTCAAACAATAAATACAGCAGATATGCTTTTTCGTTTGGTTGCCCAGTTTTGCTCAAACAAAACAAATGCAATGCTGCACGACGCGCCTGACCATGCACAACCCATAGAATAGGGCGAACGGGCGTTCCTTAGCCTAGTAGCGCGTAAAGGGGTTGCCGGTCCCAGCTCGTGCAGTTAAGACGAACAAGGAAATAGTGGAAATGAGGAAGGAATGGAGTGCATATGGCAGGAACTCAGAATATCGTCAATCGTAATATCTTGCATTGGAAGCCTAGCCTTATCATGAGGAGCTGGTTGTCAGTTGTCGGGATCTTGATTGGTAGGATAAGATGGTTGCTATTTGGTTAGTCAAGTTACACGCAAAATAGCATGTCGTAGTGACACACAACCACTGAGCAGGCATGTTATTGGTTCAAGGGTTGGGGTATAATCGTTAGAGATCCCGATGAACCTGCAGAAACGATCCGATCTTGAGAAACAAAGGGTATAAACACCAGGATATATATTCTTTGAGAGTGGAGTATCCATATCTACAATGCAGACAAAAAAGCAAAAAAAACCGAAACCAAGCACGTTAAATGAAAACCACCAAAAACGCCTTCCATGCTTGAGACCAATAATACAGACCTATTTTAATAAAGAACCCACCGTAAAACGCCGTTCCTACACATGCAACTTCACCGTCCTTCAGCCTCCTTTTCTTCGTTCATCACCCGGAATCCGCGCTTGCAGACTTCGTAGCTAGAAATCATAATTGCACAGGCTGGCGCAACCTTGAGTGTTCTAGGCACCCATCCCTTCCAGAGCCCGGGTATGCCCTCGTGTTGGAAGATGTG
Organism: Huntiella omanensis; assembly: GCA_000833645.1. Classification (NCBI taxonomy): domain Eukaryota; kingdom Fungi; phylum Ascomycota; class Sordariomycetes; order Microascales; family Ceratocystidaceae; genus Huntiella; species Huntiella omanensis. The sequence goes on from JSUI01006401.1 coordinate 22,049, forward strand.
CCAGAGCAGTCTAACCATTGAACCTTCTTCGGGCGCTAATGCTTGTCCAGCAGCCCGAGATGCCCCATCCCGATACACTTGTGTACGGGTCTTGCCAACATCAAAGGGTGTGGTGATGATGGCTGAAATAGCACCGCTAGTGGCACCTGCGATGAAGGAATCTGTGAAGGTCTCACTACTATTTTCTTGCTCTTGGAAGGTACGCCAATCCACAGACTGCTCGGAAGATGTGCCTTTCCAATAGAAATCATATTCCTCTTGTCTACGACGACGAGTCTCACGAGCATCTGCAAGTTTCCCACGGACCGTCTCATACCCCCACCAGTAAATACCAGAAAAGGGTACATCACGCCAAAGGGTGAGTGTGAGACCACGCCATAAAGCACGATAACCACTGGTTTCAATCATGCTCTTAACGCCTTGGAGCGTCTCAATGACATGGCCACTGGTAGAATGTCCAGACGTGGCTTGGAGACGAGTGCGGAAAAGCTCTATTGGATTGACAGCAGTGGCAGATAGTATACGGGCAACGGAACCGGCGACTAACGGAGCATAGTCAGTGTGGATTGTGCGAGCGATGGGACTCCGTGGACTTGACCGAAGCCATTCGTATCCGGTGAAGTAGATGATATTTGAAGGGATAGACATGACAAGAGTTGGAGAAAGTCCTCTCCATAAAGTAGCGACACCCTCATTCTGGGCAATCTTGCGGAAACCATCCATAGTTGAACTGATACGAGTCTTTTGAACCTGTTCAACTACGCATGCCTCTGGCGCAGGGGCCGATATAGCGGCAGCACTCCGTGGGAGGATACAAGCATCGCCGGAACCAGCGAAAAAGACCTCCCGGCAACAAGCAGTAACCCCGAGATCTGCAGTCTGAAGGGATGTGAGGGCGGCAGGCGTGAGTGAAAGTTTGGTGAAGTCGAGTGTTGGCGGTCGAAGGTGTTGAGATTGAAGCCGTACTCGAACGACATCAAGAGGTGTAACTATATGGTAACAAAGAGTCAGTATATACGGGTATTCTCAGAAGTGGGGCTAGTACATACCGAGTAATGACGTCAAGAGACTTCCGGACATGGCGGAGAGCATCTTTTGCGGCGCAGTAATGTTATCCGGGGCAGGACTGGAGGGCGAATTGCGCTCAGGCGTAGAAGCCGTAGTCGCCGGCGATTGACTAGAAGACGGCATATCGTTTCGGAGATGCGCCTGGCTAGCGACGGGGTACATAGATCTCGGCTCGGGGGCCATAGGCACGGGTTCTGCAACTACAGACATGAATTTGGTGAGAGAAACGACGTCATGGCACGGCGATGAAGTGTTTTTATCTGTCGTGGTGGGTTGAAAAGATAGGATATGGTGAAATGTTGCGCGATGACGTCTAGGCACGGCAATTAGTGCTTATGAATCAAGGAAAAATGTTTGAAAGCGGCTAGAGGTGGCAATTTTATAGTGAGGAGCGCTATGAGCTGAAGGTGAGTAACCACTGTGAGGCCTCTCCAGAAAGAAAAGAAGAAAAGACAAATGTCAAGAAAACAAGACGACAACGCTGAGGTGGTGAAAGACGCTCTTTATAAATGGATAGGTTTAACGCCGACGTCTTCGCAGGTTATCGACCTAGAATTTGGTATCATAAAAATTTGACGACAGACCGGCGGAATTTAGTGCGCTCAGTGGTTACAGGGGATAGAGCTTCTATGGATACAGGCGGGTGATAGCGGGGTGAGGTCAGTAAATTGTGGATTTACAGAGGACAATGTTAACACTTTAAGCTTTTATGGCAAATAAGCACTGAATACTACGAATAAGAACGGTTTGAAAGTCGCAACTATTCGATTCTATCGTCGCCGACCTGCAGGTTTCCGCTCTGGGACAGTCCATCAAAGTGGGGCATACATTAAAGCCAGACAGTAGACACATAAACACATGCACCAAATCACGTGCATCAAGGTCATTCTACTATATAGACACTGCTCCCAACTACAAAGACCTCACTGTCTCAACAAACCAATTCCTGTTGCCTATCCTCAACTTTCTATTTGCCAGGCCGACCTCGGATCATTCACCTAGCCAACCGCACCTCAAAGATCTGATAAGGATTCATAGCGGCTTATCAGATCAAACCAGACCATGCTCACGGGCTAAAACGGGTAGGGATTGCGCGTTGGTGGCATGTCAATCGGGTTTTAGTTTCTATACAGGCAACGATTGCGTGATTGGCTGTGGTGTAGAATCTGCGAACAAAAGGGGAAGTTTGGCATAAAGGCCTGTTGGTTCTTGTAACGGTATGTTTATGTCATGAAAAAAATCGCCGGCGACGGCCAAGCTGGCCTCAACTCACAGATTTGAGTTCCACTAAGCAGACTCTCCTCAACAGCAATTGGCAAGATGGCCGAGTTGGTTATGGCGTCAGGTTAAGGTCGTTCCTTAACGCAAGTTTCCTGATGGAGAAATCCGCCTGGGTTCGAGTCCCAGTCTTGTCAGCATTTCTTTTTGACCTTTTTATGGTTCATGTTCAGCCCAATAAAAAGACTTTTTTTTTAACTACCCTAAAAAGATATCACGACAGCAAAAAGTAGATGCTCCCCATCTGGGAATCGAACCCAGGTCACCTGCGTGACAAGCAGGTATGATCACCACTACACTAATGAGGACTTCAGTTGTTGAAGATGTGAGGCTTTCACGGCTTAAGTTTCCAGCTCGGAAACCGGAAAATCGGCCCTCCCGGGGCCCATTCGGCGGAGAAATGCAGGGGTCTGATGGTGTATGAGACGGAACTTGACGAGGGAGACTCATAGATGTATGTACATATGTGTGTAGCTGTGTATATTCGTATCTGGCGTGCCATATCCGTAAGGATCAAGTATCAATGTCCATCTATCTAAATCCAGTGTAACATGGAAAGTACACCAGTGAACCCATCAATGGAGAACGATAGTTTGGTACCCGAACCGCACTCTTCGTGGCTGACGAGCAAAAAATGCTTTGTTGACCGGTTTTTGCTTATGTAGATACTTAGTCAACCGAGGAGTAGTATGATTCTTCCTGCTGGGCGTTGTTCGTTTACCCGACAGCTGGTGTTTGGCGAGGAGCTTCTCTCTTGTTGAGTTTGTCAACCGAAGGTCCTTCTTACTAGCAGTGTACCCTAGCTTCACCGAAGAACAGCCAAGTCGAAATCTCTTCAGTCGTATTAGGCTCTGTAATGCCATGGGTCGAATGCGAGCTAGTTTATCCAGTGGCTGGGAAGTATCTGTCAAGTTACGGTCATAGAGTGTCCCTATACGTCGAGCGTGAATGACATTGTGGGCGTCAAGGCCATCTAGCGGAGTGAACGGCTTGACTACTAACTTATGTACAGCAATAAGAACAAAGAAGTCGTATTCGAACTGTCGGTATAGTTCAATCACAAGAGCACCGGCTGTGTTCTCCTGCTCACTCTTTTGGTCCAAGTTGATGATATCGTCTTGCCTGACAGGTCTAGTTCTCGCATGGACTACTATGTGGTTGTCGCCGAGCTTCTTGACCAAATCCATAGGCAAGCACATCCTTCTTGACAAATATAGTTGTCTTACTAAAGGAGTCTTAGCGTGTAGGACAAGACACTTCGATTGGGCTACATGGCGTATGCTATCCGGCCAGGTTATCTTCTGATGCAAGTGAGCCCACGACCACGTTGGAAACCGGTCATCACGGTCCCCGAGGGTGACGCGATCAATGCGATCATCGGCTCTCCAAAATAGGTTGTACCTCATATTTTGTGTTCCGATACCAAACAAATGTTCGACCCCACGGATCTTCAAAAACCCGGAAATAGCATTGATTCTGTCCTCGGAGTTTGTCAAGTTTCGACCGACATACATCTGGAGAACCCCAGAGAGTGACCTAGCGACATCGAGACAGCAGTTATGACGAGTATCAGCCCCCACGGCACAGGCAGCATGATGATACAAAACTGTAGGACAATTTACATGCCACAGGATAGTATAATCTGTTATATAGAGACGACGTGGGGAGAGATATTCCTCCTGCATGGTCCAGCCACGAGTCATCCATTCAGGTTCTTTTTCATAGGGCCAGATCTTCCACATGTTGGCGGTTCCGTGGCAATCTTTAGGGTCAACCACATTTGCTGAATCTAGAAAGCGATGGGTCATTCCTGGTAGACCAGAATGTAAGTCTCTTGTAAGGGCACAAACAATAGTCAACCAAGACTCGGAATATATATACCCCATGGCATCAATCTGCTCAGCTTTGTCGTCATTGCTATCCTGGAGGATGCAGTAGCGATCGACCCAGATGTATGGAATGTCTATAGCCCGAGCTAACATCATGCAGTCATACAGGGATTGAGACATAGTATTAAGAGATAGCGAGCCAGGCTGGGTGAACATATCCTTGGTCTCTTTGGTGAGCATGTTGCTGTCTGTTGGGTCCCATCTGTAGCTGACGGCCGCGTATTTTCGATAAGTATTTCCAACTTGGACAATACACTGAGCTTTAACATCAATGAGACGGAATGATGGTGGGAAGTCTACAAAATACTATTAGTCACTGCAATTCATACTTTCAACGCAATGCCTACCTTCACTGGATCCTGTTGGTGAACTTGTTGCATTACTGAGACAATCTCTAAACTGGTTATTCAACCGTTCCCTTAAAAACTGGAGATTGAACAAACTAGGCTCGTAGTAGCAAATTGCCGAACTTAAGGTATCTCCGTTTATGAACAAGCTAAGATTCTTATACGCCCGTTGAGATCGTGGAGCCTCTCCGTCCGATGATTCATACCACTGAATATCGAGCTCTATATTCAGTCCATCTTTCACCCCTCTCCCCATTGGAGGTTGGAGGAACATGTCAGCCAAACCAACACTTTTAAGAAAACATTTCGTGTTTTCCTCTGCTGTGTTTGAGACCTTGGCCAACACGCTTCGTGCAATTCCGAAGCATATAGGACAGCTAAAGCAAAAGCCAAGTCTTTGAAGGGCAGTTCCGTCAGTGTCATCTATAGGTATGGGCCATGGAAAAAGGCCATTTGATCCGTATGTTGTCTTGGTGTTATAGAGCTGTCGGATGTCAACATCCTCAAGAGACCACCATCTTGGATCATCGTCATCGGGGTGTCTCTCAAGCTCAACATCTGAAATGACAACGGTGACTAGATTGTATGGACGTTCAAAGTTCTCCCTGTCCAAGAAGTCCGATTCGCAACCTCTACAGCCTTTGACAATGGTGATTTCAAGAAGCATGGCAGCGCAAGACTGACACCAATTTTGGTCTTTGGCCGCTTGGGTGTTTAGCCGCAGGTTATATTCAGAACATGACTCTTTAGTGTGGCCCTCTGGTCTCTCATGAATAGGTCCAGGGGACGACTGCTAATGTTAGTTTCTTGTATCACGGCGTGATCCCGTGACAACCAAAATGAGATATCAAGGAAATCTTACCTCGTCGCTGTCATCATTAAAAGACAGCGCGATGTACGTTTTTTCGTACTCATCTTGAATACTCACGACCTCAAACATTGTGACGGGATTGTTGAGACACTTTGTATGAAGCAGTAGGTAATTGTGGGATCCATTATCCACAAAACTACCCCGCACTTATTTAGGTTACATCGATGCCAATTTTAGGAGTCAGGTGCATACAGGATGTGTTACAAGGCACATATAAGAGCAGCACTATGGACTATTATTGGCGGCAATCCTAATAGAATTTATTGTGAAAAAGAGAAGACCAACTAGAAGACAGTTCATGACTGACAACAACTATTATGTATACCCAAGTGCCCCTACTGCCCCACTAGGCCTATTAGTCATTCAATACCGAACCGTTCCCAATAGGCTTCTTCACGATCTTTGCTTAGACGTACTTCCTCGCAGGATGCAGGTACACACATTTCTATAGCCACGGAAACTCGATTTGTAAGCGAATTATTAGTTGTCCAAGAGTTGACATCCTCCAAGATCAACTTCATGCAAACGCCTAAATTGCGGTCTCTTAGGCTCGGGTTCCAATCCACCAAAGCAAACATTTCACGTGTATCATTATTAACTACATCATACGTCCTAGTTATACACATACCAAACGCAGCTGTTGTAGTTGATGTTATACAGATGTCATCGGTAAGCCTCGGTGAAACCTTTCACCGCCTTCTTAAAAGGGGTATATCTCAATTCTGCCTATATCGGCTTAAGGCCGATTGAGACTTGGATTGTCTTTATTTTTTACGAATTCACGGTTACTAACTATTCATGATTGAATGGTCAATGACCTAGAAGCTGAAAAAGCACAATTTCAATTTGGTTTATCAACTGTGTTCAATGTACTGATCTTCCATCGCTTCTTCTCGTGTTCTCTACAGACACAATATCCAATCAAGAGCCTCCTATCTCTTATGAAGTATGAAGTTGCCAAGTATATCTCACAATACAACTACCGTTTTTGGTGGTATATTTTGTAGTTAACACAATGGTGGTGTTGTCATATTTTCCATACACTTTTTTATAATGTTCCTTCCCAGGGATTCTCTCAAGCCCAAAGTTACACTGCCATTTGAGAACATAAGGGTTAATAGGGTACATATTATCCCTGTAATCCATGCTTCTAGTATACCGTCGAAAGTTTATGTCAGCATTGTTCTTCAATTGAGCCGCTTTGTAAACTAAGAGCGAAAACAGGTTTGTGTTTGAACAATGATTCTCCAACTAATGACAAAAATGAAACTACATACATACTCACTATGTAACCTCATCCGCTGTAGATTCTCCACGGCATTGTCCAATAAGACCATCTGTTCTTCTATCCGTCTGACAGAGTCACATGTGTTGGCCTCTACCGCTTGGCCCTAACAAAATTTACCATGGCAACGACTTAACAGTAAACAAACACCTTCTCTTCTGGGCTTCAAGGGGGATCAACTTAAGCGGACGGGTCGATTCTGATTTTGTCGGAGGCATAGTGGAAGGATGACGACCCTGCCTGTTCGGCTGCCGAATATCAGAGACTTGGGGCCGTCCGTAGTAACAGACTGCGCAAAACACAGGTGCATATGCAAGTTGTTGCTTGATTCAAGCAATTGTGGCGTTTTACCCGTAGTTCGTTCTTTCCATTGCGGCACAAGGCTTGGACGTGAATATTGATTGAACGTGAAAAGCTGAATCATTTATTTTCTTTTCTCCTGAATTATTGTGGCTTCATCATTGCTTTATTTCGATTGAAGTTTGTTTAGACTCTTGATACCCAATCTTGAAAGCTTCTTTGGATCGTTATTTTATCTTTTGCGCTATTGCGTGTTCGCACCCAGTCCTTCATTCCCACTGTTACGACGTTAATTCCCGTCCGGATCTCGCTGTCTGATTCCTTTTCCTGCCGCTGACCATTGCCGCTTGCTGTCGTCATCACCATACAAGCCACCAAAGTTACTGGATCTCGACAACTGGCTACATTCCTAACCATAACCATTATTTGCAGTGTGCTAAGCTAGAACATCGAGAACAACAAACAGGTTTGGTCTTGCTCTGTAGCGTCCGCTGTCAAATCATCATTCCAGTAGCCCACTCACAAGCAGCCGAAACCCCACTGGTCATATCGCTAGTTGCCCTGGTCTGTGGCTTGTCAAATCCAACAACTCCAACGAGTTGCAATTATCCGACGTTGAACTCAATAGGACCCGAGTGAAAGTGTGTGTCCAAACCGCTCCACTTTGTTCTCTCGCTTGACTGCCTGTGTCCACACCTAATACGGCCACACCCCGGAAACCTTTGTGCAGAACGTTTTTGCCGTTGTCTCCCCTCTGACGCGCGAAGCTTAGGGCGTGCCGTCGCATTTTTTATCTCAACTTTGTACAGGGCACATCACTGCCCGGACTTTTCCGCCTTTTTATATTTGGGTGCTCGCCTGCCCTTTTTCTCTCTTGTTGCCGTCTAGATGCCGCCGCGCAAGAAAACAAAGAATCAAACCTTCGAGATCCACCGAGACGAATCTTGTCTGAGCTCCAACGCCAGTGTTAACAATTCAAACAACTACGACGAAACTAGCGCAGTCTCGGACGCTGTGCTGAACGACGACGTCCCTGAGCATGGTCAGGTGACGGACAACCTTTACAGCAACCACCAGGACCCAACAACAAGTATATACTCCGATCCTGGCGAGCCTGGTTACAGTAGATTGGCGCTGGAGGAAATTTTAGAGGTCACGGAACCCGATATCACCGGATATACCGGGCAGCTCGAAGTCCAGACTCGCAGTCATTACGAACCACGTTCACCCACCGAGAACAACTATTACGACGAACAGTCCGCTAGTGAATACACAGAAGGGCTTAGTGAAGAAGAGGCCGACCACACAGAAACATACCATCACGACAAAACTACACCCGATTCTCGGCGCATGGCCCAAGATATGGATTCGGAGTGTTCGCTCATGAACCACTCTATCGACCAGTCATACAATGCTGAAGGAGTTTCAGTCTCAGCATACGAGGTGACCGATAACGCTGACCTTTCGGAACCGCCCGAAGACCGTGGGTCCACGCCTCGCCGGCGCCAGAGGGATCCTAGTTCGTCGCCCCACGAGCCGGAGGATGATGTGTTTAGCGATCGCAGTCTACGCAGCTCTAATGGATCGTACGATGGAGGTGTGACGCACAAGAATCTAGAGGTGGAAGAAGCGACTTCGATTAACGAGTCTAGCTTGTACAAAAAACATCGCTCTCCTGATCTTTCTGATTCTGAACTAGACAACTCCTCAGCCAGTCGCCGGACACCACGCGCCAATGGACGGAGCACGGGACCCGAGTACAGTTATCGCAAAGGCCATGTATCTACAGGATCGGCCTCTTCTAGATCAAGCAAGCGTGGTGCTATGACCAAGATTGGTAACAATTTCCCGGTTCAGTACTCGCCCAAGAATCGTACTCCAAATCGTTTCCGGCCAGAGCCTGATGCGGCGCCTTTAGTGCTGTTGCATGCTACCATGTTACCTCTCCAGTGGAATTGGGCCGAGGTTGTCGAAGATGCTGCAGCTCAAGCAATCGAAGGAAAGGTTGTCCTCTCAGACGCCGTCAAAAACTTGCGGGATGCCTGGAGTCTGTTGGTGGATCGCATTGGGGATACAGTCTTGGAACGAGGTGTACTTTTGTCTCACCCACAAAATGATTTCGAGGTTTTGGAAGAACGGATTTTGGAGGCTATGGAATTGCCCTTGCGTAGAAGGGCGCGAATTCTCGAGTGTGGCCATTACCTCGGCCCTGCCAACTATGTATCCCTCTCGGATGACGAAGAAACGGACTTTGAAGATAGCAGCTTTGCGTCGTACGAGGCCGAGAGAAGAAAGGCAACATCGACAAGACATTGGTGCACAACATGCCGTGATGAAATCCGGGTAGATGCTTTGGGTTCTGGAAAAATCTTCCGCGTCAAAGTCTACGCTAGTAACGGCCTGATGCGTGCGGGTGCCTGGGAAGCTTGCTGGAAGGAGATGGAACGGGTAGATGTCGAGATTGAGCCAGTAGTCGACTCTGCTATGCACATCGAGTTGGCCGAGCTGTTGACCGAAAAAGAGAAACGCGAGGTGGAGGAGGTGGAGAAGAAGGAAGTGCGCAAAGCGGAACAGATTGCGTTGGCCAAGATTGATGAAGTTACGAGGAACATGATTGAAGAGCGGGAACGACTCAAGGAGGTGGAGGCGCAGATCAAGACAGAACTTGAGTTGCTTAGGGAGGTGCGTGAGACTCCCACTGCTGTAACACATCCCACCACTATCGAATCTGATACCACGCGGACAAGTATGGTGTCTGAGCCAAATGTCACGACACCAAAGAGAGAGCTTCCCGACAGTTTCGCCGGACTTCTGTGGGAAGCATGCAGGGTGGCATTGATGTCGAAGAAGAACTGGCTCATCTTGATACTTGGCGGTCTGGTTGTATTTTTAGCACTACAGAGACCGGCTAGATTAGATGGGGTTACACATTATGATGAGTATTTGGCTGAAGAAATTCCAGCGGCCGTGGTTGAGACGGAATTTGTGAAGGACTTCCAGGAAGCAACCCATGAGGGCATCCAGGAGGAAATCTATGAGGGCACCCAGGACGAAATCCAGGAGGGTTGGGTAGAAGGAGAGTCAGCTGTCGAGGTGGAACTCATGGCCGAGCTTGAGGAACCGGTGGATACTGAAGTCGTTCAGGAGTTCGAGGAATTTGTGGCAGTAGATGATCAGGAGAGAGAATCAGAGGAGACAGAAGTCGAGCATTTCGAAGAGGCGTTTGAGGATTCAGAGCATCAAGAGCTCTAGGCCAAAGTCATGATTCACGTTCACATGTAGTTTGGGCGTTGTTTGTTTGTTTGTTTACTTCATAATACCATACTTGTTTTCACCCTTTTATATACTTTTACAGAGTAAGCTTCTTGAAGCCGTGGCGGCCCTGCTGTATGCTCAGCATGTCCATGATCACCAGAGCGGCCATACCCTCAACAATGGGGATGGCACGGGGCACAACACAAGGGTCGTGTCTGCCCTTGGCAGCCAGAACACCCTCCTCACTACCATCGTAGGTAGCTGTGGTTTGGTCGATGGAAATGGTAGCAGCGGGCTTGAAGCCAACACGGAAGAAGATGGGAGCACCGTTGGAGATACCACCCTGGATACCACCAGAGTGGTTAGTCTTGGTGGTCAAAGCCGGGCGGGGAATAGCCGAGGCAGCCTTGGCAACATCGGAAGCAGCGCAAGGAACGGGGCGGGAAGTATCCTTGACGAAAATATCGTTGTGCTCATCGCCAGCCATGCGGGTACCGGCGAAACCGGAACCAATCTCGAAAGCCTTGCTGGCGGGAATGGACATCATAGCGTGGGCAAGCATGGCCTCGAGCTTGTCAAAGGCAGGCTCACCGAGACCAGAGGGGACATTGCGAATGACGCAAGTGACGGTACCACCGGTAGAGTTGTGCGAATCGCGCATCTTCTCAATGAACGACTCCATCTCCTTGGAGGCGGCCTCATCGGGGCAGCGCACGGGGAGGAAGCTATCGACCTTCTCGCGGGTGATGGTGTTGATGAGGTTGTTGAAGGCGGGGTTGCTCGAGCGCGAAGGGAACTCGGCAGTCTCGGGGATGTGTTCGACGGGACCGACGGAAGAGGTGAAGGCGACAATCTCAATACCGTAAGCCTCACGGAGGAACTTCTCGGCAACGGCACCAGCGGCGACACGAGCAATGGTCTCACGGGCGGAGGAACGGCCACCGCCGGAAGAAGCCTTGATGCCGTACTTCTCCTGGTAAGTGAAATCGGCGTGCGATGGGCGGGGGAAGCGGTCCATGGTCTTGTTGCCGTAGTCCTTGGGGCGCTGGTCCTCGTTGGGAACGGTCAGGGCAATCGGGGTGCCCAGGGTACGGCCGAACTCGGTACCGGAGAGGATGGTGACGCGGTCCTTCTCATTGCGGGGGGTGGTAATGGCGGATTGGCCGGGGCGACGACGGGTGAGCTGGGGCTGGATATCGGCTTCGGTAAGCTCGAGACCGGGAGGGGCGTTCTCGATGATGACACCAACGGCCTTGCCGTGGGACTCACCGAAGCTGTATGTGTGAATATGTTAGGGACCTACGAGGCCGGACGGGGAACATGGGGATGCGCCGGGGGCTACTTACGTCATAACCTTGAAAACGCTGCCGAAGGTAGACATTTTGTCGCAAATTCACTCGTCTAAGTAAGATTATGTGGTTTGTGCGAGTGTGGCGTTTGTGACGGGAATGGAAGGGACGGAATTCGGTTGGTGGCGCCTGGGTTCCGGAGTTTGTTTGAGGAAAGCAAGAAAGTGTTTTCCGAAATAGGCAGTTCTATAAAGATACTCGGTCGCAGTGGCTATTTATGTGACGTAGGCGGGTGCAGAATTTCATGAGTCAAGCGCATTGTGCATGGTCGGAATAGGTGCTGAAATCGGCGGAGTTTGCAGGATATCTAATAAGTGGAGCATGTACAAGAGTCTCTTTTTCTCGAAATTCAACACGAAAAAGGATGCGATTCAAGGCGCCATAAACCCTGTTGAGGGTTCATCCTATTGAACATTCCACATACATAGAGGCGAAATAAGAGACTCAATCATGTCCATGCGATTGAAGATACTAAGGGATTTCAGGACAGATGGTGGGGACAATGTCGTATTTGCATTTCCCTAGTTATACAGGGCGACCGGGGTATGGTCGGCCGGAGTCCACGGATCCCGACAGAGTGAGGGAAAGTTACTAGGAATGGGGATGCAAGCGACCAAGCACACGTGCGTATACACATAATAAGAACGGAATTGACGGGGGAATGACGCTATTTGGCACAAGCGGCGGACAAGCCTAGACGCGGAGGGAAGCACCGACGGTCTTGTGTTGTGGGGATACACAATAGCTGGGCACACCATAAACTTTGGTTGACGACGTGCATTGTCGGAGATCTTGTTGTTTGTTAGAGAATTAGGTTACATGCCGTTGTTATAATATATACAGGCTTCACTTTGCTGCCTTGCTTGCTTGGCTCTGTCCTGAAATGGTTGACATTGACGCCTCGCCAACGTCTACTTTGTCGTCGTGGAGAAGGCGACTGGCTGTGATGGTTTGGGACTCTTTTGATAAGGGACCAGAGGAAAGAGCGTTTCTGAATAAGGCTGATTTGTGGATTTTGACATATGTTTCTGTTGCGTACTTTGTCAAGTACTTGGATCAAACAAATGTAAGTTGTCGGTCCATACTCGTGCGAGTGTTTGTCTTACTAGCCTTGTGCTTTCAATAGGTTAACAATGCCTACGTTTCCGGAATGAAGGAGGATCTCTCCATGGACGGCAACGAATACAGTACATTACAGTCTGTCTTTACTGCCGGCTACTGTCTTGGAAACCTTCCTTCCCAGCTTCTCATGGCACGAATTCGACCGTCTATTTGGTTACCGACTCTCGAGCTGATATGGGGAATCCTCGTCATATGCATGGCTGCCACGCCATCTCTCCAAGGCCTCTACGTTTTACGCTTCTTCATCGGCCTCCTCGAAGCTTCAGCATACCCCGGAATCCTCACACTTCTCGGCAACTGGTATACACCCCGTGAACTCGGCAAGCGTGCTGCTCTTTTCTTTGTCAGCTCGTGTTTGGCTCAGATGGTATCTGGATATCTACAGGCCGGGTTGTATTCAGGCATGGATGGACATTTTGGGTTGGCGGCGTGGAAGTGGTTGTTCATCTTTGACGGGATATTGACTATTCCGGTGGCGCTTTTCGGATACATTGCCATTCCGGATTGTCCAGCAACATCTCGTGCCCGCTGGCTTTCCAAAGAAGACCGTCGTATTGCCGTTGCCCGTATGAACTCGATCGGCCGTGCCCCACCAGGTCGTCTTTCTATGCAGACGGTTTGCTCTGTCATATCCGATTGGCCAGTATATGCTTTCAGTGTCGCATTTACTTCTCAACTTCTTGGAAGCAGACTCTACACGTACTTTGGCGTTTGGCTCAAAAGCACCGGACGTTACTCGGTTCCCGANCTCCAAGGCCTCTACGTTTTACGCTTCTTCATCGGTCTCCTCGAAGCTTCAGCATACCCCGGAATCCTCACACTTCTCGGCAACTGGTATACACCCCGTGAACTCGGCAAACGTGCTGCTCTGTTCTTTGTCAGCTCGTGTTTGGCTCAGATGGTGTCTGGATATCTACAGGCCGGGTTATATTCAGGCATGGATGGACATTTTGGGTTGGCGGCGTGGAAGTGGTTGTTCATCTTTGACGGGATCTTGACTATTCCGGTGGCGCTTTTCGGATACATTGCCATTCCGGATTGTCCNACATCTCGTGCCCGCTGGCTTTCCAAAGAAGACCGTCGTATTGCCGTTGCCCGTATGAACTCGATCGGCCGTGCCCCACCAGGTCGTCTTTCCATGCAAACTGTTCGCTCTGTCATATCCGATTGGCCAGTATATGCTTTCAGTGTCGCATTTACTTCTCAACTTCTTGGAAGCAGACTCTACACGTACTTTGGCGTTTGGCTCAAAAGCACCGGACGTTACTCGGTTCCCGAAATCAACGTATTTCCGTCTGCGGGCTTTGGATTCCAAGCTGGTATGGCCTTGCTATTGGCATGGACAAGTGATGCAATTGGGCAACGAGAATTTCTAATTGCTGCAGGCGGACTGGTGTCTCTAGTAGGGGCGATGATCCTGTGTATCTGGCCTGAAGAGCATCATAGAGTTATGCTTATGGGGTGGATATTGTTATATGGCCAAGCTGGTGCGTCTGCTCTAATGATGTCATACATCAATGAGCTAATATCATACTCTGTCGAAGAACGTCTAATCGTTATTGGAATTGTCGAAACGATAGGCTTTTCTTGTAACGCTTGGGTGATCCTGGTGGTCTACCCCTCAGGAGATGCACCATATTTCTCGATTGGCTACCCAATGGCCACCGCCTTTTTTGCTATTGAGATCGTCGCCATCCTGACCATCCGTCGGCTAGCCCGTGTTCTACCTCCTGGTCGCAAACTAACTATCAGGGAGCATTCTTCGATATCGGAACCAGAGTGAAGCACATGTGCCAAAGTCGTTGATGGTAGCTTATCGTTATCGCTCACCCTAGAAGAATCCGCTAGAACAAATCCTTGGAATTCCCAAGTGAAGAAATCTTCGGCAAGCCCGGTCGGAAAAGTACTGCCCGACGTGGAAAAGAAGCAGAATGGAAGTCAGGAAAAAAGATTGTGGAACCAGACTGTCAATTTAGGTGTGGCAACAACCCGTTCTTTTATACAACGTCGGCTATATCGGTACCTGTGGATCCTCGCGCCCTTGGATTCTTTTTTTGCCGGCCGCCACGGATTCTGGCAATTGAGATACATCTCAATTGCACTGCATTATATCGCTTAGACCACTGGTTTACACCCACGGACTCACTCAATCTCGCGATTTTCCGCGTTGGAACTAGCCACGGCGTTTGTTGCGATTCTCCCACCTTTAGATCTGATAATCGCCGATTACTCTGCAAGGCGACGTAACACATCTACAAGCCGCAGTTCACATCCCGCATACCGCAAACCCGCATACTATTTTCCTGGCCCTGTGACGCTATAAAGTGGGCTGACCAATCAACTTCACGACGGCCCCAACAGGAACGCCAAGCGAAGCCGCGAATACCCTGAAATTGTTCGTTTAATCGTGGCAGGCAAGAAGACGGATAACGGCGTCACTCGGGATTGTGGTCGGACTGCGGTTCCTATTTCGACCGTTGTGGTGTGGTGGATTCTTGTTTTCTTTTCTTAACGTGTAACCTGAATCGCGACTACCTTTTGTGTTTTTCTGTTTTTCGTGAGATATCGATATCTCAGCC
Organism: Huntiella omanensis; assembly: GCA_000833645.1. Classification (NCBI taxonomy): domain Eukaryota; kingdom Fungi; phylum Ascomycota; class Sordariomycetes; order Microascales; family Ceratocystidaceae; genus Huntiella; species Huntiella omanensis. Next base: position 37,392 of record JSUI01006401.1, read on the forward strand.
CACTCAGCAGATTTTGCCATATACAGGCCATATATAGCCACTATAGAATCGCAATTACTCGACGTCTATCCCCTGTTTCAACCTGGGCGCCTGGTTTAACTGATCGTCTCGTTTTTGGGGGCTTCATTCCTTTTTGTCCGCATCGCATCCGCCCGTCGCCGTCTGCGACTATTCCGCCAATCCCGCCATCCATTTTCTCTGTAACATAATTACAACGACTGTACATATACAACCTGTTTAATCGCTCATTTAATACCCTGATACACAAACGACTTCTCTTCTTGGCGTCATGTCNCATATACAGGCCATATACAGCCACTATAGAATCGCAATTACTCGACGTCTATCCCCTGTTTCAACCTAGGCGCCTGGTTTAACTGATCGTCTCGTTTTTGGGGGCTTCATTCCTTTTTGTCCACATCGCATCCGCCCGTCGCCGTCTGCAACTATTCCGCCAATCCCGCCATCCATTTTCTCTGTAACATAATTACAACGACTGTACATATACAACCTGTTTAATCGCTCATTTAATACCCTGATACACAAACGACTTCTCTTCTTGGCGTCATGTCACACCGAGGTCACACTCCCACATACCTGGGTCCCCTCCCACAATCCGCTGCTCCAATTCTTAACACGACCCCTGGTCCTCCAGACAACCACCGGGGAATAGATAGCTACATGGACCGATTTCGCATCCGGCCCGCCAGCCGTCCCGGTACACCGGTTGACGGAAGTAGTACTAAGAGTACTCGCGAAACTCCAGGCTCTCACTCACCAACGTCGGTTGCCTCTTCCATCTTCACAGGGTCGCCAGCTGCCACCGCCAATCATGCAGCCACTATCCCTACTACTGCTCCATCAGATGCCGGCACAAGCAAAACTTCCACATCTACTCCGCCCGTTAGTGGTAGAGTGAAGGCATGTGAACGTTGTCGTATTTGGAAGAAGAAGTGTACGCGACATCCAAAGGTTCCCACCAAATGTGTTAACTGTATCAATGCCGGTGCAGAATGTTCCCTCCGTGCCCTGACGACGTCGCAGACTGGTCTACGGGCCCGTCTTGCCTGGATGGAGAGCTTCATTAACTCTCAGGGTCTTCTCGGTTCCGATCATCCTATTGAACATGTTCCTACAGGATCCGACCTTTCTCAGCTCGCCGTCACCCATCACAGTGGCCATCTTTCTGATACTGCCGTTACCGACCATGACGAAACTATGACCGATTCACATCCCATCCTCCCGCCACAACCGCAACCAAAATTTAATCACGGATTTACTGCAGTTAACCGTACTGCCCTTCCTCAAGAACCAGTTCCTCGTGTTAGTCAAACTGTACCTCAACGAATCTCCAAGGATACATATCGAGTGCTTCTCGATGCCTACTATCTCGATGTTGGTCGTGGTTACCCGTTTATCTGCCGTACTCGTGCAGCCGCTCTTATGGAACAAGCTGGCCCGACTATCCCACGTAATATCAGTATGGATCTTAAGGATACAGGCTCTGTTGTGTTGGGTTTGATGGTAGCTATTGGTCACTCTTCATTACGACGGGTCGGAAAGTTGCCATTTGAGGCCGAGGGTCTGGAGTTTATAGTGCAGTACAAGGAAATTCTAGCACAATGTTTGTTGAACGAGAGCAAGACGACATTGGAGATTCTCTTGTTACTGGCTTTATATGCTCTTACAGACCCACAAGGTCCATCATGCCAACCTATAATCGATGTACTGGGTCGTCAAGCAGTGAGATTAAGATTGGGTCAGAGGGATACACTGGATGAGGCCGTGACGGAGGATGAAGCGGAACATAGCCACCGGTTATTCTGGAGTATCTATATTGTGGATCGTATGATGGCAGTATCTTGTGGTCTGCCAGTGGCACTAGACGTAACAAATGCGGATATCCCGATGCCAAGTCTTACCATCAACGAGTTTGCTGCTCCAAACCAGACTGACTCGGTAGCAATGCTACAGGTAACAAGACAACTGGTCCATCTCCGACAACTCGAAGATCGTATCATCCACCGTATCCACCTCCGACCACGTGAAGAAACCGCCCAGTTGACTAGAACGGATCGCCAGACAATTATCAAGAGTCTTCGCACTGATATTGAGAACTGGTATTCACATGGGTGTCTTCTGAAGCCAACAGAACATGATAACGTTGCTATCCATATTACCGTTTCATGGTTGGCTTCCCGTTACTATAACTTACTTCTTCTTCTTTACTACCCGTCCCCATTCAACCCCGGTACTCTCCTTCTTTCTCGTCACGAACTTCTTTCTCTCGCCCAAAAACACATTCAAGCCAACACAATTCGTCTGAATACCCGCCAACTACCTCTCAACGAACCTACTCTCTGTCGTCTTCTTCCTATTGTTCTCGTCCTTCTACACTCATTCCTTCACCATCGTTCCGCCAACGGACCATTCGCTGCCCGTGATGAGGTTCTCTGCTGCGCTACCATCCTCTCTGCTTATCCTCCCGCCTGGACTACAGCCCACCGAGCAGCCGATATGGTCCGGCAGTTAGGCGCTTTAATCACCAAGTGTACGGCTTACGATGAGATGCCATTCGCTAAGGGTGCCGGTAACGCTAGCTTGTCAGGTGCAGATTGGGAACGTCTTCGTGAGGTGAGAGCTGGATTAGTTGGCCTAGCAAGAGAGGTTCTTGGCAGAGGAAGTGCATTTTTGGCTATGGAGCATTGGGAGGTTGATGATGATGATGAGCCGGTGAATTCAACAAGAGAACGCCGTCTGGATGGCCGTCTGGATGAACCGTACCGCGAGGTACACTTAGACCACGAAGAGCAGCCGATCCCACATGATAAGAGACATATGGTGGTGGGCGACCTTTTATAGAATAATACGCATATACCTATGTACATACATACATAATACCCCTTGATAGACTGTATATACCTTAAGTTACGAATAGAAACGGCCGTCAACAAAGTAAAAATCAAACATATGGGTATCTTTTGAGCAACAATACTGGTACGGACTAACTTACGTCCCTTGTTCTAATTCTTTGCTTCCGCCTTCCGAGCCTCCATACGAGCTCTTCTAGCTTCTTCCTCCCTCTTCATCTCCGTACGCGCCAGGAAATCCTGTCGATCGGCAAATGACCCCTTCGCCTTACCTGCCAAAACTAACTCCTCCTTGAGACCCTCCTTATCAACATATCCAGCCCAATCCATCCGACTCTTCTCCACAGTATTCAACTTCTTAGCCTTCCCAGAACCACCCTGTGCTGTGCGTGCCGCCATGCGCATTGCTACGCTAAGTTGTAAGTCGGCACGTCTGCTAATCACCGAGAGTGGCGGCTCAAAGCGGGAACGGAAGGCCCGGCGTGGTTGGTAAGATGGGGTTTCGGGGGTTGCTTGTGTAGGAGATAGAATTGCGGCGGCTTCATCGGGGGGAAGTGATGCGAGGTATAGTTGTGCTTCAGCCGAATCGCGGGCCACAAGCTTTTCTTCCGTGTGCACTTTTCCGGCGAAGTTATATTTCCGCTTAATAAGGATCGTATCGGGGAGGTCTGAAGGGGTGGTTGCCGGGGCCGCTTTTTCTTCGGCTTTTGGCTGGGGTGTTGAGGAGGCAAGAGTCTCGGTTGGCGGTGTGGATGTTTCGGCGGCGGGTGCTGGGGCGGCGGGCGGGTTGGCGGTGAAGTTGCCCGCCATCATGCTAGCGAAGAGGGCGTCTACATCGACTGTTACTGGCCCCGTGGGCTTGAGAACACGGCGTTCTTGCTTTCTATATTATCGGATAGTGCGTTAGCTATTTTGAACGCGCTGGATGGATCAGCTTTTGCATGACTTACTCGGCTGCTCGTTGTGCCCTCGTCTTAATTACACTCTCTTCTGCGCCAACTTCCTCTTCTGCCTCCTCTCGCTGTCTCTTGCGCTTATTCCCTTTTTTAATTATAGCTTCATCGCCCGAGTTTTCCAATTCCTCATCATCAGCCTTGTTTACACGTACGGCCTTCTTAGACGCCTCATCGTCGGAAGCTTGGCTATCATCATCACCATTATCATCGTCATCTTCGTTCCCATCTAGGGCGAAGTCAGAGTCTTCTTCTGAGTTATAGTCATCATCTTCGGCTGTAGAAATGGCGATCTCTTTGATTTGTGGTGGTGGCATCGCTGTAAAATTATGCAAGACAGAAAATAGGTTTTGGTGGGGTAAAAAAGTTACATGACGCGCTGGAAATGGCAGGCGCAATTGGAAATGTAAATCGAGTGGCGTATGATAGGGTTAGGGTGCTCATAAGTGTCTGGGCAGTGTAACACGAGATATACCAAGACCTCGACGGAGATTAGTTGGGGTTCTATCGCTTTTGACACAGTTTCATCATGTTCCAATCTACATTTTCACTCGTTTTTGCTTCAAGAATATAACTATGGGACTTACCGAAGAACAAAAGACTTTCTTTATTGAGAATGGCTGGCTCCATCTCAAGCAATGCTTCACCCCGTCGCAAGCGGAATCAATTACATCAACGGTCTGGCAACGACTTGCTATGAATCCCAACGACAAGTCAACATGGCACACCCAACAAACACATATGCCGGGCCATAAAACCTTTGATGCCTCCCGATTTGCGCCATCCGCCTGGTCAGCAATCACCGAACTCTGTGGTGGTGAACATCGAATCCTCGACTGGGCCAAGAACTGGCAGGACGCACTAATCGTTAATCTGGGAAGTGCTGAAAAAGAAGGGAAGGAAGAAGGTCCACATGATCTGTGGGGGTGGCATGTAGATGGCGACTTCTTTGTCCATTACTTGGATAGTCCGGAGCAAGGACTGTTGGTGATCCCGCTGTTCACTGATGTCTTGCCGGGGGCTGGTGGTACGGTGATTTGTCCAGAGGCAATGCCAAAGCTGGCACGGCATTTGTATGACCATCCTGAGGGAGTTTCGCCACTCATGGATACACGGGATTCACCCGAGTTTCGTAATGTCGAGCTCGGAAAGGGCAGCGAGTACTTTAACCGTGTAGCTCATGAGGTACGTTGCCTCCGTCTTGTTTCTGACCGGTACTAACCCTTATCATTCAGTGTATCAACTTTGTCGAAACTTGTGGACAGGCTGGTGACGTTTTCTTGCTTCACCCCCTTATTCTCCACTCTGCTTCGAATAATAGCCGGCGTAACCTCCGTATCATCACCAACCCCCCGATCGGCCTCCGCGAACCTATGCGCTTCTACAGACCTGATGGTGACTATAGTCTTGTTGAGCGCTGTACTCTTCATGCTCTTGGAAGAGAACATCTCGGTGACTGGAAAATCACGAGACCCCGAGAGGAGATCATACCACATCGTATCCGAGTACAAGAAGAACTCAAGCGGAAAGAACAGGCCCGACTCCGAGGCTAGATACACACAACACATGCATGTAGGGTTAGGGTGTGTACACAGAGTCAATACATGCTCCACATTTCCCGTCGTAACCTTGACCGCCAGACTTCAACAATACAGACATACTGATTGTAGTAATATACACACAATTGCCACGATGACTTTGAAGACCCTCTATGTCGCCCGCCATGGCGTGAGTTGAGCTATTGATAAGTGATATGTACCAACTAACATGACATACAGTTCCGCACTACCTGGACAGTCGACTCTACGACCGGAGTGTACTCGTCCGCGGTTCCCTCGCCTACGGGTATCCCTTCGGACCCAGCTCTAACCTCTCACGGCGTAACTCAATCGCATGAGTTGGCCCGCCACCTTGCTAAGATCTCACCACCTGTTGAAGCCGTATTTTCAAGTCCATGGTATCGTTGTCTTCAGACCATGACACCCTTCGTAGAAGGCAAAGGTCATGAATCGCCAACTACCGAACGTCCAGCCGGCCAGAAAAAGATTCTTGGTGAATATGGAATTTGTGAATGGTACGGATCAGCACCCTTCAAGCAGCCCCAGCCAGCTAGTCCAGAACGCATGAAAGGGTTCTTCCCTACACTGGATGTTCCCTCTCTGGTGGCCTCAGCTGATCGGCATCCCAAGGATAACGGGGAAACACCGGCTGAGCTCTATGAGCGTGTGAGACGTGGTCTGGACGCTATTGTCCGGTATTGTGATGCCAATAACATCGAGACCGCTGTTTTATGTTCTCATGCTGCCTCTGTCATTGCTATCGGTCGTGTCCTTACAAACGACATTCCGGAACAACTTGACCGTGAGGACTTCCATGCCTTTACTTGCGGTCTTAGTACCTTTAAACGAGTAGAATCTGCTGGTAAGTTAGAACAAATCCCAGCATAAGAGGTTTACACTAACATAGGCACATAATAGAAACGCCAGACTCGACAAAACTGGTTGGCGATTCCCTTTGGAAATGTGAGGTGGATATGGACACCAGCTATCTGGCTAACGGTGCAGAGAGAGGCTGGTAAGTACGAGACATATCGCTACTTTCGACTCTGAAATGCTAATCTACAATCAATCTCACAGGCTCTTTACCACGGATGAAGGCTTCTCCGGTGACCAAGGCACCGATACTCGTGCCAAGAAACCCCGGCTATAGGTGTATCACAATGACCATAATCCAACCATATGACTATTCTTTCTTCTTCTTCTGCTGCTTCTCTGATCTCCGGCCACCATCTTTTTCGCTGACTCTATCTACACACAGCTTCAAATCTCCTTTTTTCTCCGTCCAGGCAATGAGCCTTGTTGGCGCCGTCACATCACATGTTTGGGCGTGCGTGGTTTACCAGTGTTTCGGGAACCATCGACGTCTGTGATAGGTTAATAAACTGTTGGCTTGCACATTGTGACTTGCTGGGGTGGGCATACGTACTTTTGCGGTGGCAATGGAATGAATGAATGGGTGGGATGAACCTGGCTTCAGCGGCCAATTTCGGTGACCAGGCAGTTTTCTATTCGATTCACTTACTCGTTTATGCTTGTTCTTCAGTGCCGGTTCTTTACAGACTAGTCGGACGAGTCCGCCTGGTCTTCGTACGACGGACAGCGGGGCGAGGTTGATAGTATGACCTTTTGATTCTGTTGGTTCTTTGAGATGGCTAAAGGTCTTGTTCATCCGACATGGCCACGCCCCTCTTTCACGGGCGGGGTGTTACTCTGCTGACAATGACAAATCTCCACGAGGAACTCTTCTCCCTCCCTGGCCCGCCAGACACGTCACTGCATTCTTCACCGCAAGATGGCGGCTGGAGTCGGCAAGTATAATGTATAGTATGTAGGATCCAACTGCATGACCGGATAGAGACAAACAAGGAAAACGAGCCAACAGAGGCACAATGATAGCCCGAGTAAAGTTTTCCGAGGGCATCTACCCGAGACCTCGCCCGCTTAATGCATCGCTTATGTGTGTGCATACCAGCTCGCCACTATCGCGAACCGAAGGCTCGTTTCGTCTATTGAGTCATCCTGATCAGCATCCTTATTCATACCATTTCTTTCTGGTCCCACATCACATATAGGTGATTATACTTTACCGCGCAGCCTATGGATGGCCTCTTCCATCTCTACTACATTTTGCCACTCTGTCGGTACTGATCTGGCTATTCAGATCTTGTTTAGTCCATCCAAAGGCCCATACATTGGCAAAACACAGTAACACCACCTAGAGTCCACATACACCGTCACCTCACAGGCCCCAGCATATAGCCGCCAATACTCCTTCATCCCCCGCTGTCATTGGTCACACCGGACCCGACAGTTTGGCTCGGTCTAATCAGTACTCATATCATCCATCACCTAATCTCGCCGTGCCCGAGTGACCGAGACGTAATACATCAAGCTTGGCAATGGGGGTTGGGGCTGTTGGTTCGGCATTGCGCTTGAAGGTGGCTCCTTTTGGAAACAACGGGCATTTTTTTTTACCAACAAGGACGGAAGACGTGCTATTTTAAGGAGATAGAAGCACGCACATGTTGGTAATCATGTGTGTAGCTTCTCATCATTTGGCACGTCATCTCGTCTGACAACCTCGGCACTCACAGTTATATATGTACGCCACCAACATCTATAGCTCGCTTGTTGGGTCGGCTTTTCCATAGAGGGGGCCAACCTGCGAGAAACAAACTATGCACGTATAGAAGAGAAGTGAACAAGAAACGGGACATTCAAGGCGACGTTACTCGCGCTTTGGGCGGCACCTGCATATAGATGTAAGCCTATGTACATAACGGGCGGAAGTTCTCCAAAGCGAAGACCAAAGGGGAAGCTGCGGAGGCAAGAAGACATCCGTAGTTGCTCGTTTTGCCGGCCGAGTCCGGGCTGTGTTACTTTGTTCTGTGCGACGTCAGGACTACCTTTTAGGGTGGCGTCCGGGAGGCACGGTGACGGAGATGTTGTAGTGGCCCCGGATGATCATGAAGACAATCGTAAGCAATATAGAGACGGCACATTCTAATCGGTAGTATTCTGCCGAGTATGCGAGATGGCCCTTGGTAGAATACGTTAATATGTTTACAAGGTCCCCGGACAAGCGTCTTTCTTGTCACATTCATTGGCATAGACCAACAACCTCCTTCCCCATCCATCCACTCGCTTCGTTATAGCCCCAGGTAGATACCCCACGTCTAAGCCCTGGTAGAGTGTCATTTAGCCCCCACGGCACAGCAAATGTAACCCTAAGCTTCGAGTTTTGCTCCCATGAGCCCATTTTGCTTGTATTGATCGATACGACATGGGCCGGAACGGAACAGATACCGGGGAAGATATAAGTTTGGATGGCCAGGAAACCCCCACCAGACAGCGACTGCCAAAAGGTCTGGGTGGAGTATAGCAGACGAGCCAAGAAGTTCGGAAAATTGGTCTGCCGAACGACTATGTAGCTTCTGGTTGAGATCACCAACAAGGCCAATAGTGGCAAGTGGATCGAAGTCTAACGAACTTTGGCTGGCAGCGCTAACGAATCCGCGATCGATAGGATTCCCGCCCTTTTTTTCATGCCCTAGACAGGTTTGTCTAGACGTTCAATCGATCGTCTTTCCCTGTCAGCCCCACTTGGAGATGACTTTGCTTTTTCCTTTGTCCGAGGCCGAGTTTGTTGGACGCTATGGATTTTGGCGAAGAGGATGCGGATTCTAGTTGAAAGGGATGCGGATTCTGGGAGGGGTGTCTACATACATACATACATACAACATGTAGTGACGATGATCTTGGTACATTGACACGGGAATCGTGTTGAATCGAGTAAGAGGAGAAAAAATCCAACAAGGACGACAAAGCACAAATGCCTCAAAACTCATTTCGTGTTACCATCTGGTTGGTAAATTAGCTGTGATAGTTACATACACACGTCCTCGATGCTATATGTCACGGGGCACTAAAGCATAACGATGTGCCCCCCGCCATCTCATCTTGTGCAAAGTACATATTTGGCAGGCTTAATGCTTCAGCACTCATCACACCATGTGTCACCCATGACAATCATCAAGACAACATTCTGTGGCGGCTTTACTAAACTAAGAAGACTAGTAAGTAGACAGGGAGAAGACAGGATTTGCAGGCGTTTGTGATGAAGATAGCGAGACATCGCCGACACATCTCGTCGACGTCAACTTCTAAGAAGCATCGAGCTTGCCGTGTTTTCAGACCCTTGTTGCCGGTGGGGAAGGGAAGCAGAAATCAGGGGGGGTAGGTATGGCAAGACAGGTGCGAGCCCAGGACGATCGGGACCTTTTTAGACAAGTCGAGAATGGTGTCATTTTGTGGATGTGTCTTGGGGATTATTGATTTCTTGGCCAATAGGTATCGTGGAAGTTGTGACGTCTAGCCTAGCTTGGTTGCATATGAAGAAACAGTAAAACCCCAAAGACAAGAACCCTAGATCCCCGTCTTTCTCTGGGCATAGGTTTTTGCGGTACACTGATGGTTATGGATCTTGCCATTCTAATGACATGAAGCAACGGAGTACAGCGTTCGTTAGCCAGCTTGTCATTGATGGGTTTACGAAGTCTAGCCTACGCGATCTCGATTTGCCAACTAAGATAGGACAGGGTGGAGCAAATCGAAGGATACAGGGTCTTCAATTCCTTCCTTGGCCTTGTCTCTTGATTTTTCCTTTTTTTTTTCTTCCGTCCTGCGTATCCACTAACATGTCTTGTATGTGTACATAGTGACATATGTACAGAGTCCTTTTCTCTCTTTGAATAGCTTTAGAAGAAAAGAAAGTAGAAAAGTCAGACTTGCCTATTCTGTCCAGTTAGGCGCCAGATTGACATGTCATGCGGATTCCTTTGTCTAGCGGGAGAAATTCTGTATGAAGATGGACGGTCGCAGTGGTATTGCAGAACGGCCGGGCGGGGGGGCAAAGGTAAGAGGTATTTATCGAACATTTAGCGATATTGGTTGTTGAACAAAGCCTGGGGTGCAGGACAGACAAGCCAATTGGGTCATGTTGCCAATTTGGAGGCAAGTCCGAAAGCGCGAGCGGTGGTCTTGGCTTACTCGTGGACGAGACAGAGAGGCAAATAGATTCTTAGTTCGTGGGCAAGTATGTACCTACCCAGTGATTCGAGATGTCGTCACTGACGATCAAACTGACAGTTGGAAGTCAATGTTGCCATTCCTATATTTGAAGTTGCCCAAGTCACCGACCTCAACATCACGGCGGGCACATACTGCCGTTTCTCCACTTGTGATTCCTAGCACTTCTCATGACAAAATGGCCAAAACTATAGATGCAATCTATCTAGGAATATTCAAAGAATATCCAAAAAATACAAGCACACTAAACCCAAAACAGAAAACATAAATCCACAAAACATAAAATACAATAATTATAATATACCAAGATAAAAAGCACAACATTAATATATGCACACACAAGAAATATCACCCAAGTATAAAANTGCCGTTTCTCCACTTGTGATTCCTAGCACTTCTCATGACAAAATGGCCAAAACTATAGATGCAATCTATCCACTGAAAGCACGGTCCTTGTCGTTTTCAAGATCGCTATTGGACGGGCCGTCCCGATGGTTTGGGACGGCTTCCTCGTTGCTGCGCTAGCGAGCCCAGGCGGCATGATTTTTGCACAAGCAGGAATGGATTGGCAAAGGCATGGAGTCAGAGGAGAGGGGGTGGGGGGCGGAAAACAACGAGAGATCAAAGAGTCCACGGCCAAGTATACATACATTCAAATAATGAATGCGTGTGTATCAGAGAACCAGAAAGGAAGTAACTATAGAGGACCCTGCAAGGGCCTTTGTGAGATTCGAGGGCGTAATGGGATCACGATGCAGTGGAGAATTCGGGACCGGAGAGGGGGCTTCCTGGGACCGAGGTTATGAACAGACAACCGACGAACCAGGAATAAGAAAGCCTAGATCTCTAAGCTCTTGAGCCCTTTTTTTACGCCCGTATAGAGAGTACACTAGAGAAGATTTTGACTCTTTCGATTTTCGAGGTCTGTGAACTGGCAAGCTCTAGAGAAAGTCTAGCCTTCCTTCACAAATCCACAATCATCCTGTCACCGACCTCTCTTGAACCGCCAAGTCAGCTCAGAGAAATCAACCCACGCCCGACCAACCCTTATAAAACATGAGGAGATATAATGCATGAATATGATTGGTGGAACAGTCCCGACAGCTTGGATCCGAGGTGGGGCGGGCTTGTAGAAAAGTGGGTCAAATTGGGTTGATCCACATTGAGCTTTACAGGGTAGGAGAAGGGGTGTGTGCATGACACAAAGGAAAAAGAAGAAGGAGAGAAAAAAAAGAAGAAAAGGGAAAGAGACGACGACAGCGAGGAGAACAAAAAAAGACCCTCTATACATGATGTATGTATGTACGTGTCGATGAGTGTACATATGTGCATCTTGTCAAAGGGAACCATAGTACGTGACATACATATCTAAGAGCAACAATTGTCATCGGTCTGAACACAACAGCGGATCCGCGCCAGCAAGAACCGAGCACAAGAACGACTTGCGCGTATCCGGCTGCAGGAAGACATCATTTGGAGCAGTTGCTTGGTTGCCTGTGGACTCGGCTGTATCACCTTTGTGCCACTTCTTCACCTCGATGAACTCGAGGTCGTAAATAATTGCCATAGCTGAGACGGACGGTATGTGGGCACGGCACATGCACGGAATATAAACGGGGAGAGAGGTGTGAATGATGACTAGGAGCTGATGGAGAACCCTGCCTTGTCTATTGCACAATGTATTCATGTATGTTTGTAGATACGTATGTATGTATGTATGTATGTATGTATGTATGTATGTATGTATGTACATACATACATATGTATACGTTTGTACATATGCAGCTACGATCAATGGCTCAGACCAGACGGGCTGGTCCTTGTTTTCAGGCTAGGCCCGGGAAGCTACCTGCATCAGGCTTCTTCAGCCCGTGAACTATGCTTGTGGTTTATTTGTCAAGGGCCCGGACGATGCTCGTGGTGCTGTCCTTGCATCGGGGGAACTTCCTGACCGATGCTAGTAGATGGATTATCATTCACCTCCTTCTCCAGAATCATCTCAAATCGCACGTACATATGTATGTATGTATGTATCAATGCCAACGGGACCCCCACCACCCCGCCACATCGTGTACATAATTCGAAACCGAGAGATCCCGAGCGCCTCATTGACTCCCCTGTCGCGTCAAGGTGACAGCTCACGATGGTAACTTGTAACCGGTCATGTTGGCAGGTCACAGTTCACATTGGTTGTTGTTAACGGTCATAGTTAGGCAAACTGGAATGATGGCATTGTCATGCATGGCCCCTCTTTGTCGTTTTTACACTCTCACAAGATCCACCATTCTTAGCCCTCAGCCTTGCGCCGCCACGTCTGCCAGTCGGCCCGGCCTTTATAAGTGGTCGTCCGGAAGCTGGGGGTTAGAGGTCTTTATTAGTTCGCCTAGTTGGGGAGGAGGAAGGGAACTAGGTTTCTTTGATCTATCGTCTCTTTTACTATTTTGATCTATAAATCTTCCAAATGATTATGTGAATAAGACAATGGACCCGCCACACACCCCATTTGCCACAGAGATGTTGGATATTTCATGTACTGCGCCGCGGCCCCATCCCTCGTTGGATCAAACTTGCAGTAAGTTTAGGTTCAGTTGGGATCTCTAGTTTACCATTATAGCACCTATACAGATCGTCTAATTCTCCACATTCTATTCGTGTGTTACGTCCAAACCTTGGGATCCCCGTAAGCTTAGTCCTTTCCAAAACAAACAACCAACCAGCTGTCCCCCAACCCTCCAATGTTGGATTCGGATCAATCTCTACCCGGGTTGTGTCAGTTGCACATGTCCTATATTCACTGTGAGAAATACAACTGAAGACTGAAAAAAAGTGCCCCGCCAATCGTTCTCTTCAACCATCTTCGTGACTTGAACTACAAACTTATCGACGGCCCCCACATCCACATAATCGCCGCGTTATTCCCATTGTAGTCCTTGGGATATCTGTGTATGTGTGTATCTACGTGTGTATGTGCCACGGTCCCAACACCTGGCCCGCGCTCGTCTTGTTTGTTACCTTGAAATGTCGGGCAATGTCCGGCAAGAACACCGGTCATCTACATATGTCTGAATCTTGGCGCTCAGGTAGCTATGTAATGGACACCACATAATTCGTCGGATCACCACTTCTCCGTCATGTAGCCCTCTTCTCGCCCTCACACTTCTTGGATACACACTCGTGACGCTTTTACTGCTCCCTGGCCTCCCTCCTTCTTCTCATACTGCAGTATCATCTGTTGGTTATTCTCGTGAGCCAGATCCAACGAATCTTCCTAGATCCACAAACAGGGAGACCCCCTCTCTATAGTCAGCGCATCACAAGATAGCCCGAGATGGTGTGTCCCTAGTAAATTCCTCCCTGCAGATTAATTCTACAAGCTTACAGGGCAAGAGGAGGGGGCGCTATGTAGAACAAGATCCCCAAAGCGGTTTAAGACATCGTCTTGTAGTCATGCACAAAAGGAAACCCTAAAGTCCATCAACTACTCCATCGAGCACGGCAAGTCCCCTCTTTCTCACTTCTTCAACCGCACCTTCCTCATCTCCTCATCTGTGTTACGACGACCCTAAAACGACATCGTCACTACCTACCAACCTCCAATGGCATGTCACAACTTGTACAGCATCAGCGCAGTCGTTGAATCTCACACCCCCTAAATCGACAGCTTCTCCCGGCCCTTCTAAATCCTCTTTTTTCTTTTCTTTTTTTTTCGTTGTTTTTTTTATCTCTCGNTCGTCATTACACTCGTCTGCTGCTCCCCTGCCAGATTCGGCTATTCACACCCCTACCCTGACTTGCTCTTTCTGTCCTGCTCCCAATCCGTCCTCGTCAACAGTTCCATCTACAGACGCTTGTTACCCTATTCAGACGAGACGCCTACGTCGGTCACTGCTCTCCCCCCTGCAGAGCCGTGTCCAGCCCGGTCTTCAATACATTTTTACCTTGGTTGGTTGATGAGCTTTTGTCTTTTGCTATAAAGAGTGCCGACTCCGCCTTGGCCGCTACACACCCTCTTTTTGTTAATTCCGCACAACCAAAATCGCAATCTATATAAGCTTCGCGCCTCTCCAGACTAATTCGCATACTTTATTCCACTCTGACTTGGATTCTCTCTTACTTTTTCTCAGCATGTCTTACTCTCCGGACCATCGTTTGCCCTCTCATCGTGAACTTACAACTTCCACTTCATTCTGCTCCTCCCCATCTTTCCCGCCAGTTGTTTCCCCAGCCCGTCAACCCCGCTCTCGTCATTCTTACAGCGGTCATTCTAGCTATCCATTGCCTGTGTACCCCTCAGCTCACCCGCAACATCAGCGTTCTTCCCCAGATTCGGACACCATGCCAGAAAACTACCGTGCTGTTGACCGTGGTCACCTTAACATTCACAACACTCCTGGTGTTCTTCCGCCGCCTCTTTCGCATCAGTACCCTCCGACCCCAACTTCTTTTTATGAGTCTGGCCGGTCACCGCGCACATCATATGCGCCTTCGATGGAGTATTCGCACAGTCAGTCGTCGCAGGAAGGAACCCACTCTCCTGGTAAGTCTCCGGTTCTCTTCGGCAACAAATTAACTCGGCATACTAACACCGGTTCAATCCGTCTAGTCCGTTTACCACCTGCTAGCGAATTGATTAGAGAAGTTGATGCTTCATCTGCGCCTTACCTTTCTCGGCCAGGTCCTCCTCATCACAGCCATTCTTCCCACCGGCCATTACCGCCTCCAAGCGGTCCACTGTCAACTTCTCGTCCCTCTCGATCTTCATCTACTGCTCCTGTGGAATCTACGCCACGACAGGCGCGTACTCGTTACAACAAGGAATACACCCCGGAGCAGATCCACTTTGTCATGTACATCTTTGTCGACTGCAACAAGAACTGGGACCAAACCCTCGAACTCTACCGCGCCGAGTTCAACGATATACGTGGCTCAGCTGGTTTACAGGGTGTTTTCTACCGCGAGAACAAAATCTTCCCCGTAACCGACGCAAACGGTCTTCTCCAATGGGACTACAAAAACGACAAATGGGCGACCAAGGATCTTCCTATGCGCCACCACGGCGACGGAAAGATTGGTCTGCTGGACCGTTACCCCGACGCTGCGATTTCATACTCGTGGGTCAGTGATGAACACAAGCGCCGTGTTTGGGACATTGGCATGCGCCATCGGAAGCAGCGTCTGGAGATGCTCCAATGGCAGCGGGAACGTACAGGTATGGCCGCTCCTCACAACTCGTCCAACATGAGTTATGCATCGCAGGTCTTTGGCCACCGCCACTAAGCCAATGGCTTACATTTCACCTGCCCCATTTCTTGTCTATAATACCTCATCTCATTATCATCGTTTCTGCTTACCCCACGCAGACCACTTTGTTCTTAACTTCACCCATCATGTGATCCAGTCACAACCACCTTCGTTCTCATTTTCAGGGGGCTAGTGTCACTTTCTCCACCCCGTTCTTTCTTACTATATCCAGTTTTGTTTTTCTTGTTCTTCACCTTACGGCCGTCTCGTCTCTATATACCACGGGGTCAACACGCCCAATTGTATGCTTGTCCCCTTGCTTGGCTTTTTGTCTTTTGTTTGTTTTGGTGCCTAGCTTTTTGGCTATCAATATTTTTTGGTTTTCATAGGGTCTGTTAGTGACTGTCGATGGCAGTAGATTCTGTAGCTTGAGTCCAGGTTGGCTTTTCGTAGTCTAAAATATCGACCTCAGGGTCTCATCTTCATCAATCCATGAATTAGTTCTCAATTAAATGGTGTTAATATCCCGCGTGCTTGTTTACTGCGTCGTTGAATCTCTTGATACGATCAAGGATCTTAGCATCCCGCTCAGCACCGTCTTCATCGCGGTCAAGATCTTCTTCTCGGACCTGAGTCCAATCTTCAGATCCAAAATCTGACAAGGCAACCTCGTCAAAGTCCTGACTGCCATACATTTCACTCGCCCACCCACTACGTTGCATCTCAGCAAACTCGCCATCTGAATCCGACTCTAGTTCTTGGTCGGGATAGTCGTTGGCGTAGTGGTTTTCAGCTGTATACTAGTTAGTCTCTTGGCCAATGCCACAAACAATGTTTTAAACCTACCGTTCTCGTCACTGTCATCACTGTCATATCCAACCATCTGAGAGTTCCGTTCCTCGTAAAAGTACTCTTGCTCGTCCAAATCAATGACCAGTCGACCTATCATGTGTCTTGGGACATCACTAGGAATGGCACGGGGATCAACGATGTGGTACTCCTCTTCTACATACTCGCTGTCTGAGTCTTCCGCCGCAGGTGACTCTCCCCTCTTTACAACAGTCCCTCTAGTCACAGCCGGAGCTGGAGCCAGAGTCTCAGGTACAGCGGCTGGTGGTGGCGGGGTACTTTGTACCTTTGGCCGTGGTCTGAATCTGGTCATGGGTTTCTTGACGGGTTTGTCACTGGCGTAGTGGTTTTCAGCTATATACTAGTTAGTCTCTTGGCCAATGCCACAAACAATGTTTTAAACCTACCGTTCTCGTCACTGTCATCGCTGTCATATCCAACCATCTGAGAGTTCCGTTCCTCGTAAAAGTACTCTTGCTCGTCCAAATCAATGACCAGTCGTCCAATCATGTGTCTTGGGACATCACTAGGAATGGCACGGGGATCCACGATGTGGTACTCCTCTTCTACATACTCGCTGTCTGAGTCTTCCGCCGCAGGTGACTC
>JSUI01006402.1:0-54623 GCA_000833645.1 Huntiella omanensis
GATCCACACACTCAAAATACCGTGCCATCAACTGGTCCGTCTGAGCTTTTGCCGGGAACACAGAGATGACCTCGGGAAGACCGCCTTCACATGTCCAGTAATTGGCAAACGGGTGTTCGGCACCGACGCCAAAGACATTGCTACCAGATGATGAACGCAAATTTATCGCTGAACTCACCAAACCGGCTGAGATAGACAGGGCTGATGGGGGCGCCATAGAAGCAAGAAGAGCGCGATCAGCTATGTTGGGAATTATTGATGTTTTCGGCACTGTCTTACGTTTTGGTTGTGGGCGAATCATGCGAGGTCCAGTGGAAGAGTGACGATGAGATTCTCTGTTAGGGGGGGGAGTATGTTAGTCGTGCTGAAGTTTTCAGAGGCGAATTTTGGGCAAACATACTCCAAAAGCTGGGCTACGCGGTCATAAACGCAGTGTGTTTCTCTTTTTACGCCTATTGATCATTAGAATNTTTGGATAGTCATTGGCAAACTGACCGCCCAGGGCGATCATGATGAACATAAGAGCAACAAACGATGCATCAGCCGTTCCACGATCACTCATGTTCCAGAAATGCTCATAGTCGGCATAAAAGGTTTGTCTGTGAATCATGGGATATACCGGATCCACACACTCAAAATACCGTGCCATCAACTGGTCCGTCTGAGCTTTTGCCGGGAACACAGAGATGACCTCGGGAAGACCACCTTCACATGTCCAGTAATTGGCAAACGGGTGTTCGGCACCGACGCCAAAGACATTGCTACCAGATGATGAACGCAAATTTATCGCTGAACTCACCAAACCGGCTGAGATAGACAGGGCTGATGGGGGCGCCATAGAAGCAAGAAGAGCGCGATCAGCTATGTTGGGAATTATTGATGTTTTCGGCACTGTCTTACGTTTTGGTTGTGGGCGAATCATGCGAGGTCCAGTGGAAGAGTGACGATGAGATTCTCTGTTAGGGGGGGAGTATGTTAGTCGTGCTGAAGTTTTCAGAGGCGAATTTTGGGCAAACATACTCCAAAAGCTGGGCTACGCGGTCATAAACGCAGTGTGTTTCTCTTTTTACGCCTATTGATCATTAGAATGGTTTCAAATAACATCGCCATCGTGACCACTCACAAGCAAAGCACGTCGGTCGGCCCCGATCGCACTGTTATAGTTAGCATTTCGATCTCTCCTAACTCTCTCTATGCAGCAAAAATGCCCACCTTGGTCTTCCGTTCGACACACTCTGCACAACTCAAAGTCGGCTTATTGCGCTTCTGCTTATGGTATCGTTTACGCTCTTCACGCGCACCTNACGCCTATTGATCATTAGAATGGTTTCAAATAACACCGTCATCGTGACCACTCACAAGCAAAGCACGTCGGTCGGCCCCGATCGCACTGTTATAGTTAGCATTTCGAACTCTCCTAACTCTCTCTATGCAGCAAAAATGCCCACCTTGGTCTTCCGTTCGACACACTCTGCACAACTCAAAGTCGGCTTATTGCGCTTCTGCTTATGGTATCGTTTACGCTCTTCACGCGCACCTGGGCTCTGGCCACCGGCATTGCGACCAGGTGAACCACAAGGGCTTTCGTGTTCCGTCTCAGTCATGCCGTTCGTACTAGATGCAGTGCTTGCTGTAGTTGAATAGAGTGAGGGAACGATAGTCATAGGTGCCGTGCCGTAAGTTAGGGGATAAACTGCGGGGAATTGGGCGTATGAGAGGTAGGAGAGTGGCGGACGATCGGTAATGGGCGAGGTCTCAGGCGACATGGCGGCTGATGAAAGTAGAGAGTCAGCTGAAATTTCAGCAAGTGTGGTGTATGGACGATTCATGGCGGAAATGTATGTGATGATTGGAAATTTCTTCTTGTAGAGGTTGGGGAACAAGTTCAAGGGAAGTTCAAGAAAAGTACAGGAGCCGTCCAAAAGAAGTACAGGAGCCGTTAGGATTCAGTATCAGTTAAATAGTAGAGCCGTTAGCCGGGCAATTTGGTTGGATATGTAAGCTCAGCTAGGTTTAGTTGGGACAAATCGGTAGCACGGAACAGTGAGCAAAAGTCTCTTTTGGATTATGACGGAACGGCGAGTCTTGGCAAACACCAAGAGCACGCTTTATATATACTTTTTTTTCGGCACTGACTCCTTTAGCCGTTTTAAGCTTTTAATCGGGGTCTGGGCTTGGGTGTTCCGCTAGATCGGCAGTCTTGTTCTCTCACGTAGTGGGGGCGCAAATCTCACCTACCGAATCACCGTCACCGAATCAGGACCACTGCAAAGGGAGCACCGAACAAGGGCCTCCGAACAAGGACCGGCAAAAAACCCAAATGGATGCCGAAAAGAACTGGTCTCTCAGGTGTTGTAATCGTGGTGGTCTCGACGAGAGAAAACTTGTGGTCAATGAAGTAAACACACTTGACGCCGAACCCAAAAGGGTAATCAGTTGACGCGGAGTTGTCGGTTGGGCGGCTGTTAGTTGCGTATGTATTTGAATGTATATGGTTATGCAGATGGACAAGAAGAACAGAGAAACAAGATATATTGACAAACACGTACAGGGGAAAAAAGCATAAAGTCTTGATATGGACCAGTTACTGTTTATGAGAATCAGATGCCGTCTGTAGTATGCTGAAAGTATGGACATTCCGAATCTAGAGCGAGCCGGGTGGGGGTTGTGGGGGTTTACTTTAGTAGCATTTTTATTCTTCTCTTTTATAAGTGATTAATATGATGAGACAACTAGCTGCCGCTTGTCAATTGTCCACAAAAAACAAACGCAAGGAATCAATAACATTAATAGGATGACCAGTGGGGTTTGAGGCCGTCTCTAGACCCTGGGACATGCCGTGATTCGAGACCCCTTTGCGTCGCTTCCATGTAACAAAACAAGAAGTTGGTTGTTGTTGTTGTTGTTTTTTTTGTTTTCTCTTCTTTACTTGCTTACACACAAACTCCCCATGTCATTAGTCCGTTACTTCCTCCCGCTCCTTACAACCCCTGCCCGGCGAACTTTCGTCATCCGGAGCTTCAAATAGACGACCAGTAAAAAGTTGGGTAAACGGTTGAACATATGAAGTGTATATGGTTAACGGTATACATACAAGGTGCAAATCAAACATGTCAATGTCGATTGTACAAGTATATACATACATACAAATCACCTTGATTCCTATATGTACATACTATTTTTCTACCCGATCATTGACTCGCTTGTTTGTCATTCCGTCCGTCATTAACCTGCCATGAAACCCAGTTCGAGTGTTCCCCTGTCCAGTCAAGCCATGTCAGTAACTTTTTTTTCCATGATTTTCTGCATTTACGCTCCTCGGCCAGCCAACGGAGATGTCAACCATCAAAGCCGAAAATTCCAGAACTTGACAACCAAATAAAACAGAAAAAAAATCAACGGAATTTTTATCCGTGCTGGGCAAGAAAAAAAAAGAGAAAAGAAGAAAAAGAGCCTCTTACCCTGTTCCATCCTCGCACCACATGGCGCATGCTTACACACCCTATAATTCATAGATCCCGAGATTGATACACAAAATCCCCGTATATTTAACAGCTCCAAACAGATCCATCCCGAATTAGCACCTCAAGGTCCACGCCACGGTTCATCCCTCCCTAGCGTAAACCCACATTTGTCGTCTGTCCTCTTTAGCCCTTGTTCGATTGTTCACGCCCCTCGTTATTGGGACTCCCATCTTGCCTGCTGTGACACAAGATGCCGAGTTTGCACCCGACTGAGTCCAGTCGAGTATGGTGTGACTAGCCCTGTGTGTCAGTTCTACATTGTATGGAGAAGTAACTCTATATGGTTGTTTAAATAGACTTGAAGTATAGTATCATTGTGTGATTCTAGAAACATGACGCGGTTGACCTTGTTGATGGGTACCAACAGTATCCCGATTTACGGACGTACATAGGTATGCTCTGAGCCTTCAGCGGTTTGAGCAACACCTCATCTATAAACGGACATGTGTTGTCAATATGTGAGTATAAACTGTTATCTATTTAGAGAAAACAATCTCTACTCAAGGGCCCATCGGAATCCCGACCTATGCCTTTGCTGGAAAGTTCATAGTCGACACACGGGCTCATGTATGAGGGCCGAGTGTGTGGTATGTACACATGTGCACGATGGTATGCGCCGATAGATATCATGAAAAAGTATGTACATACACTAAACTCAATGACAATACATTCGTGAGGCTCTTCTGTTCTTAGGGAATCCCTCGGAACCCTAGTATCGGATATTTGTGGTTCCCCCGGTTTTACAAGTTTGCCAACTTCACAGGATAATCCCTAACAGTTCGGCAATGGTTTTGTCCAATCAGACTATACGTTATAGATCCATGCACATGCCCAAATGTAATAGAGTCAGGAAGATACACCAAGTACATATATATCTTCATGTTTCTTTTCAAATCAATCTCGAAGCATTGAAAGTACATCGAGCATGATTGTTTCGATCATCATCGTCGCTATTGACAACATCAAACATGACCAACCCCTGTTAAAGTCAACTATGATGTTCCCTGTCATGAAGTTGAAGCTGGTGTGACCATTGAACTACACATTTAATTCCGTACTAGCTGTTGAAACTGTTACCAACATTAGTCATCTAACATTTATATGCCGAGATATAACCAAGTTGGGTTTTGTACCAAAACTAAATTTTAGTCAGGGCAGTCGAGCGTAGATGANACAGGATAATCCCTAACAGTTCGGCAATGGTTCTGTCCAATCAGACTATACGTTATAGATCCATGCACATACCCAAATGTAATAGAGTCAGGAAGATACACCAAGTACATATATATCTTCATGTTTCTTTTTAAAATCAATCTCGAAGCATTGAAGGTACATCAAGCATGATTGTTTCGATCATCATCGTCGCCATTGACAACATCAAACATGACCAACCCCTGTTAAAGTCAACTATGATGTTCCCTGTCATGAAGTTGAAACTGGTGTGACCATTGAACTACACGTTTAATTCCGTACTAGCTGTTGAAACTGTTACCAACATTAGTCATCTAACATTTATATGCCGAGATATAACCAAGTTGGGTTTTGTACCAAAACTAAATTTTAGTCAGGGCAGTCGAGCGTAGATGAGACGGTGCTGAATAATCAACTCTACATTGAACAACGTCGGTCTTTCTCGCTGATAACGGAACAGTCCGAACAAGCTAATGACAATCACGCGACTTCAAAACCCTCCCGGTGACTCCGATCATCGGAGTATGTCTATCTTAGAAGGGTAATACTTGATATTTGTACCATAGACAACCCGATGTCACGACATACATATCGTCACAGGTGTATTCAACCAGTTTCCCTCTCAACAACTTCACAATGAATCTCGTAGTATGTATTTCAAGTGAGCAACTGTACCCAATATAATGAGAAGCATCCGTACTATATTGCCGTGAGCTTTCATTCATCGACACACGGATGCAGCCACACGCGACCAAACATTCTTTCTAGAACCCCGAGTGCGTGTTATTTCCGAAAGTATCCAGTCCTCGGGTACCACAGTTCATGACAGCAGCATACCTTGTCACAATGTTTTGCGGGGAACCTTTTCTGCGTACATACATCACCTATCATCGGCTGTACTATCTCCGTTTAATACCAAGACGTTGCGAATCAACGACAGCAACAAGTGAATAGTAGCTAACAAGGTTTTCCATGGTATGCAATTCAAGGATTGTCTGTGTGACTTCCGAGACCCACCGAGGGCGGCTGCGCGGCTACCAATGTGACGGTGGTAGCTTTCAAATCCGTGAAGAATAATTGTGGTAACTCGGCTCGGCTATGGTTCTGTCCGCACCGAGTTATCTGCATGGTCATGTGTATACCTATGTACGTATATGTGTATATGTATATACTGTTCTTGTCCTACCCATCCCGTATCCACGCCAGCCACACAGATAACATCAATAAAGACTCCACCCACACAACCCTTCCAAAAGCCCACCAAGTCCAAAAAGTCACACCCACTCACCACCCAAAACGATGAAACAGAGGTGCCATCTTGGCCTATGCACTCTTCACTAAGTCTGCGGAACAGAGGCTCTGTGGCACTCAGACTTTTCCTCCTTCCATCCCACTTTTTCTTCCATCACGTAATAATATGCCCTCCATCCGTAGGACCCAGGGATGCAACACTACCCAGGAATGCCGAGACGCAGCCTTCAGGGCCGAAACGCTTCACCATATGGCGCAAAATCTTTTAGTACCCGGTCAAAGTCGGCCCGGAACCCAGCCAGTGCCCTTGATGTAACCACAACGCCATTTTTTAACTCTCTGTTAGGTTACCGGTCTGGAAAAAAACCCTCGAGGCTAATGTTCATAGGGTTCCAATCGTCCGACTTCCCCTTTTTCTGTTGCATTATATTGGACTAATCGTCATGCTAATGCCATGTGATTCTATTCT
This sequence comes from Huntiella omanensis, assembly GCA_000833645.1. NCBI lineage: Eukaryota > Fungi > Ascomycota > Sordariomycetes > Microascales > Ceratocystidaceae > Huntiella > Huntiella omanensis. The sequence goes on from JSUI01006402.1 coordinate 6,436, forward strand.
ATACATTCCGTTGCCAAACCCGGGTTGTCCCCGGTTTAATCCCCTTTAAGGCTGGATTTCGGGATTTTATCAAACTAATTTGGTCGGTCCCGAAACTCACGGAACTGAATCCGCGAGTGGGGTCATCTAGTTTATTAGGGTTAATAGTTATGTGTACCACGTGAGAACTGTTACACACATGCATCATGAAGTGAAGAGTTGACGCAGCCGGTGGAGCTTTAGATGATATCACAATTCATGTTTCTGAGATCAACAAACATTAGCCATCTTATCATTTTTAACGAGTCAAGTTATTCCTATAATCATGGTCTCACTAAGCCCCCACACCCGACTTTCAAAGCCCGCCCCGTGGCGTAATCTTCTTTCCACTCACCTGGCAACACTCACACCACCAGTCATCACCTTCACCACGATATCAGCCACAACTCCACCCGCCCCAAGAGCTCGGAGTGTTGTATTTCGCGGGTTCTTTGCATCCCTCCAACCGAACCCATTGAATCCAGCTCCGTTGAATCCGGCTATATACACCTCCGATGCACTCACCATCACCACCGACATCCGCATGGAGAAAGCTGCCGAATTACAAAGTGACACGGGACATGGCGGTTTGTACGAAGCTGTTGTATGGGCACCACAGAAAAATGCCCAGTGGAGACTACGTGGTACCGCCTACATCATCCCACCTGACGTAGACTCGGACTCACCTGCCGCTCAACGTATCCGACCAGTCCTTTACTCAACCCTTCGGAACTCTAGTACCGATGAACCTGTCTCTTCGGTCGATCCTACTTGGACTATTAAACGTGAAGTGACTGCTCACTTTGGGAATCTCTCACCTGGAATGCGTGGTTCTTTTCGCAACCCACCACCAGGCAAGCTGAAGACTGAGACCCCAGGTCAAGGTCTTGGGTTAGGACAGACGGTGGATGACTTGGAGGATACAGTGGCTAGAGAGAATTTTAGGGTTGTAGTTTTGGTGGTTGATATGGTTGATTACGTGGATTTGGGTGAGCAGATAGCTAAAAGGATTGTTTGGCAACGACAGAATGATGGTGTGTGGAAGGAGGATGAGATGTGGCCTTGAATTCACTCTGTTGTGAGTTGGTGGGTTGCAGAGTATCATTATTCCTTCAGCGATTTTGTCGGCCATTATGTCGACACGTAATACAAGCTTGCCTATTATCTACGACGTGTGTCTATATCAACATCTACATATTCATATGTGCATCATTTGGCACGTGTTTGCTCACACTTCTAGTGAATCCTCCTGACACTGTTGGTTCTGTTCTCCAAATCCGAGCGTTCGAAAGCCCAACCACATATGGAAGTATGTATATGTATGTATGTGTCGGCGCATATGTGTAGTATGTGTACACACAGGCGTGCATACACATGTATACACAATATGTATGTATATTTAACATATGTACATACAGCACGCCAATTTCTTCTCCAATCGAAGCCAATCTCATCCCCAAGTTCCCCAGTCTCATTCTTCCCCGGACTCCAGAAATCGGACCACACCAAAATCCCACGTGCATAGTCTCAATCATTCCGCAACTTTCAGCCCGCCCGCAATCGGCAGGGCCTAGCCCCCCCCTCGTTTTGGCGGTCGAATACCTACGTACATACGCATCGTTGTCCAGAAGTAGTAATTCGTAGCAGAAATTTCTTCAACAAAGTAACTCTGAAGCCAGCTGCCATTGTCAATAATTTTCTCCGAGAGGAATATTTGAGAGAAGATGCAAATCATACATATGTTTATTAATCCGTACGCATGTACATACATACAATACAATACAAGCATGTTTGGTCCTTTCGCGAGTAACAACTATGGATGCAATATTGCCATATTATCCTATTCAATCTGTTCCATGCGTCTAATTGCAGATCTGAACCGCCGTACCAAACTCAATCTGCGTCATCGCTTACAGCTTTACCGATTTCCCGCCCGCTTTCTCCTTCTTTCCCCGTACATCAAATCGCTTCATCAATTCATCGCTTCTTCAGGTAGAACTGGGGCCCTTCGCAGCTCGGTCTTTACCAGGCTAGTCACGGTCCGACCTCGATCCATCACACATGTAATCCATCGCTGAACTATTGTTGTGCCTCCCCCAGAGCTCTAAGTAGCGGCCGTAAGACTATGCGACAAGAGAAAAAAAATCTGTAGAAAACGGAGTAACGGACATAAGAATCTGACAAGTAACCATGTTGACAGGCAAAAATCTAACTTTGTGCGTATCTGCACCAAAGACAGCAGTCTCTCACAGACCAGCTCGTCCATTTTGCGACATCCAACTGTGTATGTCACTGTCCAAGCTCACCAGCCAGCCCCCCAGTCCAGTCTCCATAACATCCACTGAACCATATGAATCCACTCATATACATACACTCTAGACCAATTCGCTCTTGCGATCTCCTCCCTTGATGCAACCCACAAGAATTGGACATCAATCATTGGTTAGTACCCGAAATGCGGCCCTACACTCAGTAAATGGAATAATTACGACGAACAATCACGCCGCGTGATTACATACAACCATACTCATAGTTCTCTCTCATCTCGGCATATGAAAGAAAAGAACAAGTTCCCGCGTGTGAATCCGCCGCTACTCGTCACATCACACCACCGTCACGTTCGTACTAAACACCATCAATTTCTAGTGGGATGGCCGGCTAAACAAGCCGGTCAAAAAATGGTCATCCTCTTCATCGTGACTTTGACGGAACGCAACAGTCTTGATTGCCACCTTACCAGGGGACTCAACAGCGGAATGAAAGAGAAGATGCAAGTCGACTTAATAGGAAAACAGTCGGGAATGGTACGGCAATTGGAGATCAGTGAGTTCATGCTACCATATGATAACTTGGAGAAGAGTTTGGATGGTCAAGTTGGTTCCATTGGCGCATATGTGTGTGTGCGCGTGTTTATATTTATACGCACGTAGCCATTGTACATACATATATAGGATACGCCGTGTGGGGTATCTGAAAATATTACTTTAACACATGAACTTTTCGGGAGAAGCAAAAAGGAATTCTTTTGGGATGCCCTCACTCGGAGTCGAACCGAGGACCTTGTCATTACGAGTGACACGCGCTACCACTGCGCTATAAGGGCTTATTGCTTGTGCTAGTCCTTAATGCCGAATATATAGAACATTCGGTTCCGGAATTGTATTTCCCTAGACGTAAAATAAAACAACAAAAATTGTATTTCCGCGTTTTCACAACTACCGACGTCCGCCCACGGGCAGCTCCGGCCGGCAACATAATCTAGAAGCAACCCGAGCGAGCGAGCTAATATAACCGGGTGTTAACAGTTATAGTGTACGTACACCCAGGCAAAGCCAATCGCCAAACCATGTCGTGCATGTTGTAAAATACGTGCATGTAGCTCTGCCCCCCATTAATACATACATGTGCGAGTTCATGTCATCAAAGCCCAAGTCACGGACTTCTGTAACCCCCACTCACCTTGCCACATAAGCCGATAATAAATCGCCACTACCAGATCTTACACAATCACCTACTTCGAAATCCCCATACTCCTGCATTTCTGAGCCTCTCTCGGACCGGTAAACAAGCCCGATATCCGTCCCGTTCATCAGGCAAACAACAGCCTAGATGCAGAAAGCTCATTCTGCTCCGAGCTTTCTCATCCCCAGCCGTCCGTGATATGGGTTTTGAGTCTGGCCACGCGCTCTTGCCCAGTGCGTTTTATGTGAGTAAGATGCGGCGAGAAATTCTTGACAAAAGAAGAGCCTGCGTGGGGGAAAGGTTTGTATGTATTGTATGTATGTATGTACATATGTACATATGTATATCTGTGTAAGATTGAGGCTGTGCGGCGATTTGTACGATTTGTACGATTTTAGTCACAATCTAGGGGAAAGGCTCGGAAAATGGCTATGTACGGATGTTGGCGAGTCGGCGACCTGGGTGGGTGAGTCGGCGACTTGGGTCTGCAAATCGGCGAATTGGTTACGTATGTATGTACATATCCATAGTTTAAGGCCGAGGGTGATAGTTTAGTAATCGGGCTTGGCATGTTCCGTCGAAGAGGAGATGCCTAGCAGGTTTGTGGTCGACTATAATAATGATACGATGTTTTAGACTGATGGGATTACTACTAATTTCGACAAAAGTCAATATTCCCCGGGTTTTGGCAGCGGGACAGCGGAACGGGTCGTCTAACTTTGCTGAAATCATCAACCCCAACTGTTTCCAGAAATATCCTAGCCAAGAGTAGAGTCTGGTACAGCCCGTTATCGGCTCGGTTGGTCCAACGGGCCGACGTCCCGCACTGCCAATCTCAATGTCAACTGAACTGGTTGATGTGTACATACGATCACTCTTGACCCCCTTCTTTTCTTTTCATGTTTGCATTTTTTTTCATCTTCTTTTTTCGTTTCTTGGCATGCACATCAGTACAGCGTCCTTTTCTATTCACCTGTCACCCATTGACGCACTTGCCAGCAACCGTGCCTGTCAACCATGCCTCTAACACACTCCCGATATCCCGAAAGGGGTTCTGTTTAGACCATGGCCTGCCAAAACTCACCACAATCACTCTGTATTTCTTTTAGGAACAAAATGTTTAGGGATGGATAGCCCCCACCCCCTTCTCCAAGTCTATACATGTGTACATACTATACATGTGTGTGTTCTGTGGTCTGTCATTCATGCAGGAATTGTAACGGACACAAAGCATGCTTTGTCTTTTTTCGGTAAGTTAACCGGCGGGGTATCATTCTCCTGGCTTATCAAACGACGGGTTTAAAAAAAGGTCCTGGGATGTTTTTGGAAAGTGTGTTCGGCAGATACCTACATTTGCTTGCTCAGGATATTGCAGGAATCAACAGTCGGGCGAACATCCTTATCGAGCGTCTTGGAGAGAGGGCTTGGACTTGTTGTTTCCCAGTTGCTATTATTTCTATGAATGGCGATTCGATATGCCGGGGCGATCCGGGCGGCATTGATGTTGACGATCTGGGGTTATCCCTTCTCGAAGCCGGTATATCGTGAGCCTTTCGGCAGGTGTGACGGGGTGCGGGCCGATAGCCTATGTCTGGCGATTGAGTCCCCTTGTACTGAAATCTAACATAACAGGAAAAGAGAAAAGGCTATCGGACGGAAAGGACTTCGGGACGATAAGTAACTATTTCTTAGCGGGAATAAGAAATACTAACAAACGGGAGAACATGCCGGTAAAGCTGAACTTACTGGTCACAACTATTTCTTTTTCCATATTGATGTATCATCTTGATATGTTTCTACACTGCCGCGGCTATCGTTTGAAATCCATTCGCCCGTCCGCCCCATCTACAGTAAATAAATAAATGGGAACAACAGAAGCAACAAAAGAAGAAACAAAACTCACAGACGCAGAAATTCTTTACGGCTCAGTCTTCATCTTGTCCGTAAATGCAGCCAACTTCCTTCCCTAGCTACCTTCGAAACATCAAGGTGAGTATTTTAAGCCGTGCGATGCAACAGATACCTCGGCAGCGCAAAAAAAATGCAAAAAAAAAAAGAAACACAAGTAGTGCCGGATGTCGCTATGGAGGGGACTGTCATAGATAGTAACGCCTATTGGCTACCTTTGCGAGTGGAGGAACAGGAAGAGTCTTGCGATCAAGCTTGGTGGCTCGGTTGTTTCGCTCTGCATACAATGTGCATACAGAAGTGGGGGTTACTTTTTTGAAGGACACTCGTGGGATGTTGGATGTCACTGGCTTTGGTGTTGCCGAGTTGATAGACGGCCGGCAACGATAATGGTCGGTAATGTACATATTCTCTATGGTTCCTTTGTCAAGAGAACATTGCCAAAAGAAATGGGTAACCTCAATAACCGCTACAATACCACCTCCCCCTCCCGTCGTTGTCGCCATCGTCGTCGTTGTCCACGTTGCTTATCGCCCCAGTAGCTTTTCCGTGATCACTAAACTTTCTTGCCTTGTTTCTCCGACGGGTATTGGGGGTGATCTGTATCAACCGAGCGTTCTTCTTCATGCCTGTCAGTCAGCCCGTCAAAGACAATGTCATATGTAAGGTCAATTCATTCTACGGAACCGAAAAAGTACGCATATATACATACAACATATGTGTGTGGCCATGTTGATGGTCTAATGGTGAAGTGACAAGGTTAACGCGGGACCGAAGCTACTCCAGGAAACGACTAAACGACTGCCGTACTTTGAAGATCATTTTTGATGTGTATGTAGCTCTCATAAGATTATAGCCTATTGTATTTGATAACTTGTTTGGTTCATCTGTGCAGATGTGAATCCCTCAACTTCTCGTCTCTTCCTTCTTCCTTTCCCCACAAGATTGCAGCAATGCACGGGCCCTAAAGAGCCTTTGATCGTATAGGGTTGTTTAACCCTACCGTTTACACTCCATGGGAACCTCCTATAAACAAAGATAAACCAATCCATGACTTTTTTGAGGTTACCAATTTTTCCCTGTCAATGTTGCTGTTGGAAGTGCGGTANCTCTCATAAGATTATAGCCTATTGTATTTGATAACTTGTTTGGTTCATCTGTGCAAATGTGAATCCCTCAACTTCTCGTCTCTTCCTTCTTCCTTTCCCCACAAGATTACTGCAATGCACGGGCCCCAAAGAGCCTTTGATCGTATAGGGTTGCTGTAACCCTATCGTTTACACTCCATGGAAACCTCCTATAAACAAAGATAAACCAATCCATGACTTTTCTGAGGTTACCAATTTTTCCCTGTCAATGTTGCTGTTGGAGGTGCGGTAGTTTTCCTTTTTCTGTAGTGCTCCGTAGCACTGGACCTAGAAACAAATTTCTTAGATGTTTGGGTGGTTGTCGTTGTATATGACCTATTACAGCAACCAGTACACATGTATGTATGTACATAGATCGACATGATATCTGCAAATACGGGATCAGAGGTGGCAAAGAGAATTTCAGACTAGAGGCCTTAAACCATTCGGTTGTAGTGAGTAACGAAACGAGAGAAGGTCTAACAAAAACCCACGACACAATGTATGGTACGGGGGCACCAGACATGGATATTCGTGGTTGAGAGCCACTAATTCGTGGGGGGTTTCTAGCGGTTGAGGTGGCTTGGATAAGGTAAACGAGGCACGCGGGAGTAGTGCGATGGGCTAATTGTTCATCTCGTCAATCAATCGGAGTTGCGTGGTTTTGGTGTATAACTTGATCAGTTATGTAACATTTGTTAAAGAATAAACATGGAGGTTGATGTTGTTGACTGTGATCGAGTGCTTGTAAAAAAAGAAACTATAGGGCAACAATGTGTTTGTATGCCTTTTCAACTCCCTTATCCAAACGTTGTTATTGTTTTAGCCGCAGACTCAAGGCCGTCGTCACGTTCAGAACTTTGGCACATCGGGTAGCCCATTAGTATCTTACTTAGACCACGGATGCAGCCATGGTCTAAAATCTCCTGTAACAAACCACGCCTGACATTCATCGACAGCGAAGACAAAACACGTTTATTGGTTTTGATTGATGATAGTTCACTTTCCATCGTTTTCTAAAGGAGCCAAAACCTCCTTCAGTTTGCTCAGGTGCTCCCATTTTGATTAGTATTCAACCAAAAGCCTTGCCTAAAGGTCACCTCGCTGTATCGGAGTTGGATAAGCCTCCCCCTAACCGCCTATGCAACAAGTGTGCATACACAGAATTCTTGGTGTTTTGGCGGGCGGAGATCCTACGACCAAACTTTGACATGAGCACCTCCTGGCAGCTCTTTCTACAGAACCCATGGATGAATATCAGAACACAATACAGGGCCTAACTCTCTGTTACAGCATGCTTGTACTGTTCCGACAACCCGAGACTTGGATTTAGCTGGTACAATTGGGGAGCGGCCCGATGCTTCCGCCGAATGGCCTGTAGTTGCCCCGTTGTTCACCGAAGTACATACACTGTTCGAGGCGAACCAGTTCAAAGCCTGTTGTTGTGCTGTGCTTCACCTGACGCCGCAGCTTGCAGAAGTTCTTGCACAGGGCAAGGCGGGAGAGGGAGAGGTGACGCTGCGGCCCTCATTCTGTGCAGAATTGTTCGCCTTGAATCNCAGAACACAATACAGGGCCTAACTCTCTGTTACAGTATGCTTGTACTGTTCCGACAACCCGAGACTTGGATTTAGCTGGTATGTACAATTGGGGAGCAGCCCGATGCTTCCGCCGAATGGCCTGTAGTTGCCCCGTTGTTCACCGAAGTACATACACTGTTCGAGGCGAACCAGTTCAAAAGCCTGTTGTTGTGCTGTGCTTCACCTGACGCCGCAGCTTGCAGAAGTTCTTGCACAGGGCAAGGCGGGAGAGGGAGAGGTGACGCTGCGGCCCTCATTCTGTGCAGAATTGTTCGCCTTGAATCATGTCGCTATAATCAACCGTGTTGGGCGTTATGTGTTTCTTATTCTTTCTTCAAATCAAGTCACCTAACCTAAGGGGGGGAANGGAACAGTTTTCATAATGTGCAGTTGAGCTTGTTGAACAAACGAATTTCACTGGCCTTATCCTAGGTGAAAAGGTCAGGATAGCCGCTGTACCGGCCTGAACGGTCCAGGACCAGGTCATTCCCTTTGCACTGTTGAAAATATGGGTCCCATGGTTTAGCCAGGTTTGAGCGGCCCTAGTCGTTCCCCAAACGGGGACATGCACATAATAAGTTATAAAATTCAACCGTATTTTATCAGTTACATACTAGTGGGATCACATTGTATGCTGCTATGTCACTTGGACCAATCAGAAGAAAGTATCTGTAATTTATTCGATTTTAGCAACAGGTCCTGGTATAAGCATTGTTGTCCTTGCTCGCATATTGGCTTTCCTCACTCAATTTTTCTTTCTTTTTTCTCTCGCCCTCAAAACCAAATCTGGCTTGGTCCCCTTGACCCCAATTTAATAGAGACAACCTGCCTTTGAATAAAAACCCGGCTGCTGTAATCTTCCCCCCTCAGTGGTTTTCCCTAGATTGTTTCCCGTTTTCCCATTTTTTTCATTCTCCATACAACTTGAGTTGCTTAACCTACTTAGTTGATACATTTCCAAAAGCCACTTATTAAGCGATTTGTTGTCTAGTTCTCTGACATTCATTCAACCTGTCCGATTTGTTATTTTTTTTTTTTCATCTCGTTGATTTTTTCATTGTCATACAGTTTGACTATCTTATTACATCGACATCGATCAGTCACCAATTGACCAGCAACCCATTATACATCGACACACATCAACAGAATCGACCAGCAACAGCAACATACTCATCGATCTATCCGCCATCGTATATCAGCCTACACCTTACAGGGTCACGCATTTGCTGTAGACTCTTTTATCTCTCTACTGGCCCTTTTATTCCTTCAACTTCCCTCTCTCGATCCGACTCTTACACACAACCTTCGCCATGGACGCCTTAAGAAACTTAACCAACAACATCCCCGAGTGGTCATCAAAGCTCTCGACTCTCATCGAGGAAATAGACAACCGCCAATCCGAGCTTGCTCAATGTGCCGAAGGTGAAGACGCCGATGTTTCTAGTTGCGGAGCCAAGCCAGAAAAGTCATTGAAGCACAAGGGCTCAACCGAGTCATTGCGTCCCGAAGATGAAGATGCCGCCCGTGTCCCAGAGCCCGAAGATGAAGATAATGAGCTTATGCAATCACGAGCCCACCCATTAACCTCAGAGGCTATCGCCAAGAACTCCGTCCGCGCCATTCGTATTGCTCACGCCAAGGCCCGCGCCCAGGTCCGCGCCGCACAAGAAAAGTCCGCCTCCATTGCCTCTGTTGAGAATGATGAACGCAAGACCAGCAAGTTCCGTTCCCGCCGCATGATCAAGGTCTACTACGATAGCTTTGTACAAACCTTCTTCGAGGAGCTCGTCAAGTTCGTCTCAGCTTCAAGAAACCTCATCCGCAAGGCCAAGATGACCGCCAAGGTCGCACACATCAAGCGGGTAGCCGAGATGGAATCACAAGACGACGACTCACAACACGGAGGCATGCTTTCAGCGCCACCAGGTGCTGGCCCGATGAACCCTAGAATACCTTCCTTCAGATACAACGCCGGTGCCAGCGCTCGTATGACCGCCACATCGCGCCTCGGCGCTTACGGCATCGGACTTTCCAAGCCAACCGACGCTTACGACCGTCTTGATAAAGCCCTCGAGTTTGTACAGAGTCAGAGTGAGCGTGGTGCTCATCAGTTCCTTCGTGATGGTGACTGCAGCGATGAGATTCAGAACATCGCCAAGAGATTAGCAGAGGCTCGCGAGTTAGCCAGCAAGGAGTTAGATCGCATCATGACCGAGGAGCCAGATCTGGCTAGAGATATGACGGAGATGAGCAAGGTCCGTACCCACCGGCCAACACTNACCGACGCTTACGACCGTCTTGATAAAGCCCTCGAGTTTGTACAGAGCCAGAGTGAGCGTGGTGCTCATCAGTTCCTTCGTGATGGTGACTGCAGCGATGAGATTCAGAACATCGCCAAGAGATTAGTAGAGGCTCGCGAGTTAGCCAGCAAGGAGTTAGATCGTATCATGACCGAGGAGCCAGATCTGGCCAGAGATATGACAGAGATGAGCAAGGTCCGTACCCACCGGCCAACACTCATGCGCCGTGAGTTCCCTGCCATGGGCAAGGCTGGCCTGACTCACCAGGCTTCTATGCAGAGTCTGCGTGCTGGTGGTCAACCTATTGCCATTATGAGAGGTCTCTAGAACTTTTGTTTCTTTCTTGTTTCTCCTGCGGTGGCATAACGAGCTGCTGTGGACTTAAAAGATCCCCATGACTTGACGACGATTGTTTTTGCTTCTTTTTGTTATCCTTTCTCTTCATATCTTCATTTTTTTTTGGCAGCTCGTTATTTGAGGCTCTTTTCTTTTTCTTTCGTTCATTTTGTCGTTTTCTGTTTTTTTTCTTCTTTACTTGCTTCTTGTGGCGTCCGTCAGATACATTTTGTATAGCCTTTCTCCTTACCCGTCATCATGCTTGGCCGCGATGATGAACAGTCCAGCGTCACGCACGATGCTGTTTTTCCTTTCTCTCTTGTTTCTCTTGGTTGGAGATTATANTGTTATCCTTTCTCTTCATATCTTCATTTTTTTTTGGCAGCTCGTTATTTGAGGCTCTTTTCTTTTTCTTTCGTTCATTTTGTCGTTTTCTGTTTTTTTTCTTTCTTTACTTGCTTCTTGTGGCGTCTGTCAGATACATTTTGTATAGCCTTTCTCCTTACCCGTCATCATGCTTGGCCGCGATGATGAACAGTCCAGCGTCACGCACGATGCTGTTTTTCCTTTCTCTCTTGTTTCTCTTGGTTGGAGATTATATTGTCTGTTGGTTTCCTTGAGTTTGTGGTTTTGTTTTCTGTTTTCTTTTGTTTTTTGATCTCGTGAGATTTTTGCCTTGTTTTTTTTTTCTACCTCGGGGTTGATATATTGGTTGGAAGGTTCATTGCGGTAAATACTCGCCTTGTATATAGCTTCATGTTTCAATGGAATATTCATTGTCCTATATCAGCTTTTGTCTCACTTTACTTATTTTGTGCTCTGTTTGTGTGTTACATCTCTTGGCCACTCTTGGCCACAGGAAATCCATCTTATCTCTCGGGAGGATGCATGTTAAAGTATCTAAGCAATCACGCATCGTTGAAATCGTATGTTCCGTATAGTCACTTCTCGTCGCCGCCCAAGACATGTTCGTCCGCTTGACCCGGATCTCGTGAGTTTCAAGATATCGGAGTCACGAACCTCCGGATGTTGATTTATCGCCGAAGTGAGTTGACTAATGTTGACAAATTGACCGTGGCAAAGCCGGGTTTATAGGCAAGCCGGTGGCGGATATTGATGACAGGTTTTTACTCAATTTGGCGAGGGGTTGGTGCTATTATCGGGTGGTATGTACAAAAGTGGAGATGAAATACGGCCGTTTCGGTTACTCGTGACCAATCCCGGGTTAACTAGGGTTTAAAGAGCGGGGTGAGTTGGGTGAGAGATGGTTCTCAAATCCGGGGGAATGTGATTGGTGGTGAGATATCGTTGGCGTCAAAATCGAGATGGAAGCAGAAAAGTTGATTCCACGGTTCAAGTTTGAGAGAGCCCTCAACCAGGGTAAGCTGTCATTGTATGTATAGATGCAGGGGAAAGTACTGACATGTCAGAGTAACTAGACCAGGCAGGTCGTCGGATCTCGCTGTTAGGAACGATTGACGATAAACCGGCTCTTCTTCAACTTGAGCGGGCTCCTTTTCCCAATTCAGAGGAGTATCTTAGCCATTTACCGACTTCTCTTGCTCGTTTGACGAATATCCAATATAACGATATCTACGCTTGGTATAATGCTCTGGCTGGCACTGGGTCTGCTGAGGTGGATGCGGGGGAAATTGGTTATCAGGCGGATCTGAAGATTAACTTGATGTGGCCGTGTACTGAGGCCCAGATTGCAAAGTATAGTGTCCAGAAGGCCCGGTGGGTAGTAGAGACTGGAGAGATTTACAGGGAGCGAGTGAGAGGGTTCATTGAAGAGAAGCGTGGTGGTGGTAGTTTGAATTGGGTGTATGGTATCATTGAGGGACGTAAGGAGGTGGAGGATGTTATTTATCGGACTGAGTATGTTGAGGGACAAGTCAACGAGGAAGGCTTCCTCTTGATGCCGGATCTTAACTGGGATCGTCTTACCCTTGACTCACTGCACTTATTGTGTCTTGTTGAACGTCGTGATATCTGGACTCTTCGCGACCTTAAGAAGAAGGATATCCCGTGGCTTAACCATATGCATACCGCTATTTTGGATGCCACTACAAAGAAGTACCCCGACGTTGAGCGTGACCAGCTTAAGTTGTATCTTCACTATCAGCCAACTTATTACCACTTACATATCCATGTGGTGCATATTGCACACGAGGCCGGTCTTACGCAGAGTGTTGGAAAGGCGATTGGTTTGGAGAGTATCATTGAGACCTTGAGAATCATGGAAGGTGGTCCGGAGACGGGTATGGACACGGTGAGCTTGGCTTATGGTGTTGGCGAGGCCAGCGCTCTATGGAAGAATGTTTGGTTGCCACTCAAGAATCAAGGAAAGAAACTTTAATATATAAATAGTGATGTATCGACCCGAAAAAAAAGTATTACTCCTTTGCCAATCTCTCAATCTCCTCCACCAAGGCCTTCACAGAAGAACCCTTGGGACACTGACTCCAAGCACCACCATCAGCGATACACCACACCTTATTATCAACCCGAACCGTGCAACTCTTGGTGACGCCGGCATCCTTGGTCTCAGTGACACTGCGCTTCAACATGTCAACACCATGAGCACCGTCATCACGCTGAGTACACTCATTCAGACGATCAAAGTCCAAGCCATGCTCCAAAGCGCAATCCTGGATAAGAGCGCGTTCGGGGATGTGGTCGTAGGAGCGGGTAATGCAGGCAGTGAATCCGAGGGAGGTTTTAGGTTCAGGGTATAATTCGAAAGCACAAAGTTCAATAATGTTTCCCATACACTCAGTCGGACCATGTTTGCAAAGGACACCACTAGTCTCGGCGTCAACACTAGAATGGGTTAGTTACACACGCGGAAAACAACACAAGCATGATATAGATAACTTACGCGCCAATGAAGGAGAGCTTAAAATCAACCAAATCATTCACCTGCATCATGGCAGGCAAAATCATCTCTTCCAAACACATCTCAGCATCAGGACACTTGCTCATGATATGCGCCTCCAAAGAAACCTTCCTCTTCATCTCCCCACTAGCCGCAACAACCGACGTATCCTGCCAAACCGGCGTCTGGAAAACAACCCGCGACAAATCGCCCAACCGTTGCGCAACAGTCCGCTCTCCACTCAGACCACTCAGGAAGAAAAAGGCCGCAGCGGCTGCAATGGCAACGAACACCCGGGAACGCCGGGGGAACATGTTAAGGGTTTGAGCCGGAAAGGAAGCGGGCGTTTTGGATGACATTGGGTGTTTGTATTGACTTGTTTTCAATAAACGCTGACAAACAAACTATCCTGGAAATCTTCGGATAAGTGCGGGATTTTCCTTGTCGTCTAACAATATAGTGAGTCGTACCGCGCCTGGATTGTGTGGTATCACGATTGTTGTTGTCACACGGGCGTGAACTTTGGAAGGCGGTGAAGGTGTCAAAACGGCAAAATTGGTCGGGATTGCGTGCGTAGGGTTATGGGTTTTCTGTGAAGATTGAGATATTTCATGATCCTGGGGATGATGGGTAACAGTAGGATTCTGGAAACAGTCACCGGGCTGCTCTTTTTTTCGGCATGAAACAATGGGTGGGTGGACTTTCTTTTTTCGGGAAGACTACATGATTTGAGGTATAGATTGGGGGCGTAGTTGCTGTTGGAGGAATTTGAACAAAAAAGATGGAGGAGGGGGGTTGGTTTTGAGGGGAGGTCCGGTGGGGAGAGCTGTATGTGTATACACACATTCATACGTATGTATGTAAATCTGCATATTGATGTGTAACAGAAGGGGGCGGGAATAACTATGGTTCATTCTGCATGGCAAACACACATTGTATGTATGCAGAACCCAAGGAGGAAACAAGAGGGGTATATAGAAACCAGTTGTGTCGGCGGAAAGACACCCGTACTAGCACTAACAATCAACCCTGCGGCTCGGCGGTCGTTTCCTCCAGTCCCGCCGTATGTACAACCTCGATCTCCTTGCTTTTGCATTGCATACCAATGTGTATGTAAAGGCAAGAAAAAGGAACAAAGTAGCCGCTGCGTCCCGACCGTTGATGAACTGTCTCCACATATTTGTTACATCTCATTCGTCCCGGTCTTAGACTCCCGATACCCCGGCATTCTCGCTCTAGCTGTAAACCTGGACATGCATATTCATGAGTACATACAATGCACATAATATATACATACCCCCCACCTCGTTCAACCACCCGTGACGCCTCCATTCTCGGCTCCAAAATCCTACCCCATCATCGTCTACACACCTTCTTCATGGTTCACATTTCCCACCTCTATTTTGTCACAGCTATTACATACGAGTCTGTGCAACGCCTTTTCCAAGTATGTATGTACATGTACATATGTACAAGATGGAAAATGCACTGCCAGCAAACGCGCAAGTATTTAGGCAAGGGGTTTCCTTGTCGGAGTGCCAGCCGGAGACGTAAGTGCTCTTTTTTCTTATTCTTGTGACGTTTTGTAAAGTTGCTGTCTTGGCTTCTTTGGCAGTTCTTTTTGATTTTCTGTCTATTGTATCACTGGTGATACTTTTATAGTCATCTTTCGTGAATACTTCCAGGTTGTTCGCCTGTATTGTTAGCCATGGCTGTCACGATGGATGCACCTAAAACTTCGTACGTCGGCCCCGCTTTCGGATCTTCTTCCCCGACTAACAATCCAGATAGTTCAACGACTGTGACGGTTCAGTCCGTACCTGCCTNATTGTATCACTGGTGATACTTTTATAGTCATCTTTTGTGAATACTTTCAGATTGCTCGGCTGTCTTGTTAGCCATGGCTGTCACGATGGATGCACCTAAAACTTCGTACGTCGGCCCCGCTTTCGGATCTTCTTCCCCGACTAACAATCCAGATAGTTCAACGACTGTGACGGTTCAGTCCGTACCTGCCTCTCCCTCTTCTGAATCAACTCCCCTCCTTCCTCCTAAGACCCCGAATATCTATCCTAATGGCCTCCTACTTCCTATCTCTCTGGGCCGCTTCCATATCATCTTCGCACTTACCCTCCTAGTGTTTTTTCTCTCCTGCTTTGACGCTACTATTATGTCAAGTAGTCATCCTGTAATCACCTCTTATTTTGGTTCTTCTAACAGTGCTTCTTGGATGAGCACTGCTTTTCTTCTTACTCAAACCTGTCTCCAGCCATTAGTAGCTCGTCTCTCCGACGGAGTTGGCCGTAAGATCCCTTTTGTAGTTGCTACTTTCATCTTTGCTCTTGGAACTGCTGGCTGCGCACTTGCTCCGTCCCTTCTGTGCTTTATTCTTGCCCGTGCTCTCTGTGGTGTCGGCGCCGGCGGTTGCTTGGTTCTGGGCACTATTGTGATTAGTGATATTGTTCCCATCTCGTGAGTCTTGAACAACTTGTACATACAGATATTTAGTGATGACCCTGGCTAATTCTTACTAGACGTCGTGGTACCTACCAGTCTCTCATCAATGCCAACTATGGCGTCTCATCGGCTCTAGGTGCCGCCCTGGGTGGCTGGATGGCCGACGCCCTCGGCTGGCGCTGGGAATTCGGCATCCA
This sequence comes from Huntiella omanensis, assembly GCA_000833645.1. NCBI lineage: Eukaryota > Fungi > Ascomycota > Sordariomycetes > Microascales > Ceratocystidaceae > Huntiella > Huntiella omanensis. The sequence continues at coordinate 22,699 of JSUI01006402.1, forward strand.
GACTCCCCCTCTCATCATCTGCGGTGTACTCATGTACTTTTTCATCCCCAACGATATTGGCTTACAAGAAAAGGCCCCACTTTCGGCCGTGCTCCGCTCATTCGATTGGACCGGTTCCGTTTGTCTGACCATTGTGATTACTGCCTTTGTCTTCTTCTTTAGTCTCGGCGGCAACATTTACCCCTGGACCCACCCGGCGGTCATTGTCGCCGGTGTCATATTTGCCGTGTTTAGTGTGCTTCTCGTTAGTGTTGAAAAGCGCGCCAAGGCTCCGGTGATGCCTCTCTGGGTCATCTCGCGCACTCCCCACCGCCCTTTAATTCTCTCCAATGTAATTGCTGCCATCGTTACTAATGCCGTCTGGTTCAACATCCCATTGTACTTCCAAGCAGTAGTCCTTACCTCTGCCACCGAATCCGGCCTCAACCTCGTCACCCCCATCATCGCCTCTTGTATCTCAGGTATCGCCACAGGAATTCTCGTCCAACGCACCAAACGCACCAAGTGGCCTTTGTCTCTCGGCGCCTCGATGCTCTCCATCGGTCTCCTTTTCCTCTGCGCATTCCACCGTGGCCAATCTCAACTTGGCTACATCCTATTCATGCTTCCGGCCTCCTTTGGCCAAGGCTTCCAGTTCCCCGGGACATTCATGGCTATTCTCAACGAGAACAAGCAATCGGACCAGGCTGTTGTTACTGGTGCTCTTGTACTCTGGCGCTCACTCGGTCAGATCCTTGGTATTTCGGGAAGTTCTCTGGTCGTCCAGAACTCCCTTAAGATCTTCCTCAATCACAACGTTCAAGGCGAAGAACGTGTTTCTGTGATTGAACTTGCTAGACGCAACATTGAAGCTATTGTTGATCTTAAGCAGCCTTACCTGGAACAGGTTATTGTCAGTTACGAAGAGGCTATCAAGACGATGATGGTCACTGTATTCTTACTCTCGCTGGTATCCGTCTACCTCATCAGGCCCATGAAACTACGGGCTTTGGGACCCATGGAGGAGACCGAAGAAGAAGAGTCCTTGCTCCCCGAGGAAGTCACTGTTTAAAAAGAAAAATTGTAAAATGGANGGTGCTCTTGTACTCTGGCGCTCACTCGGTCAGATTCTTGGTATTTCGGGTAGTTCTCTGGTCGTCCAGAACTCCCTCAAGATCTTCCTTGATCACAACGTTCAAGGCGAAGAACGTGTTTCTGTGATTGAACTTGCTAGACGCAATATTGAAGCTATCGTTGATCTTAAGCAGCCTTACCTGGAACAGGTTATTATCAGTTACGAACAGGCTATCAAGACGATGATGGTCACTGTATTCCTACTCTCGCTGGTATCTGTCTACCTCATCTGGCCCATGAAACTACGGGCTTTGGGACCCATGGAGGAGACCGAAGAAGAGGAGTCCTTGCTCCCCGAGGAAGTCACTGCTTAAAAAGAAAAATTGTAAAATTGATGTTTGTATATATGTATATGGCGATATAGTGTTGATACAAAAATATAAAGAACGATTCTTTTCGTCCCAAAACTCATCAAAAAGAGAAACTCCTCCGGACAGGCTTGAACTGTCAACCTCCTGATTGCTGAACTAGATAGTTCGTAACAGTCAGACGCGCTAGCCAATTGCGCCACAGAGGATGTTTTGTGGTAGTTGAAATGAAGTTTGCTANCCATGGAGGAGACCGAAGAAGAAGAGTCCTTGCTCCCCGAGGAAGTCACTGTTTAAAAAGAAAAATTGTAAAATGGATGTTTGTATATATGTATATGGCGGTATAGTGTTGATACAAAAAAATATAAACGATTCTTTTCGTCCCAAAACTCATCAAAAAGACAAACTCCTCCGGACAGGCTTGAACTGTCAACCTCCTGATTGCTGAACTAGATAGTTCGTAACAGTCAGACGCGCTAGCCAATTGCGCCACAGAGGATGTTTTGTGGTAGTTGAAATGTTGTTTGCTAATTTGGATGATATAACCGGAGCCAATCAGCCGGTCGGTCAACCTTTTTTTTCTCTTTCTTTTACCATTTTGTTACAACTCGACACAAATCACAACAGTTCCTCAAAGTGACAATCTCTCAGAATGCCCTAGACATTTTTTAACCCAAAAAACACTCTTATGAAACTATACACAAGTATACCTAACCAATAGAAGCGAAACCAGAACTCCAAAACTCCTAACCAATATTATATGAAACCCTTCACATAGCCCGCAAAGCCTCCAGTTCCTCCTTCACTTGACGATACTGGTCTTGCGCTTCACGCTCTCTTCTGCTCACCAAGCTTGCCTCATCTCTCAGAGCCCCTAGTCTTCTTTGGATTGCACTCTCTTCACCAAGTGCAAGTTGTGACAGTGCCAAGAATAAATGCTTGGTAGAGTTGATATCCGCGTTGGTGGTGTTGATTTTTTCGATCAAGGTCTTTTGACGATTCATGTAACCACCGAGGTGAAGGTTGAGTTTCTTTTCCACCTTGCTAGAACTGCTAGCCAGACTTGCAAGGCTAGGCTGAATACACTAAATACAATGTTAGAAAATGCCTTAACAAAATAAATCGTCAAAAACTTACAGAAATGGCCGTGCGAACAGCAGAATCAACCTCCTCCTCGTCGTCATCTTCGTAACACCCAAGACCCAACAAGGTTGCGTTGCTGTTGCGGCTCTCAAAAATCCCCCGCAGTGCCGCTTTGTTAGGTAGTGGTGGTGTCTCTACTGCAAGCTGAAGTTTTGCCTCGGCTAAGTCGTCATCCGGGATGGTCTGTAGTGGTGGAGCGGAACCAGTCAACTTGGAACCGGCAACAGGAAATTTAGCCAAATCATTTGCAATCAACAGAGCTGCTTCGCGAGCAATAAGTGTTTGCGCATCTGATGACTTGTCCACGGTGGGGATGTCGGCGCAATCAAATGTTAATGGCCTGGGAAGTCCCTTTTGCATGACCTGTGTCCTCCTTCTCCGCTCAAGTGCCTCAGCAGCATCACGAATAGCCTTTTTTCTCCGGTCTCTCTCAGCGGCATCCTCCTTAATTTGCTCCTCAGTTCGTGGAATCTCTTGCTCTTCTGGCAACTCAAGATCCCATTCCGATTCCTTGGGCTTCGGTAGTGAGGCAAGACTAGATTTCAGGCTTTGTCTGACTGCGAGGTTGTGCATTCGGATATCGCGAGGTGTGGAGCCAATGGGAGTAGCACCCTCCGAGTTGAGGGCAAATGAATCACGAGGTGTACGGAGAGGAGTTTGTCCAGGACCACCGGGAGTCGCAGACACACCCATAGGAGTAGCAAGTGGGTTCGCAGTCACAACAGCCTGGCGACGAGGAGTAACACCGTCGAATCCGGTCGAGGAGGATCCTTCAATAAGAGGGGCGTTCTCACCACCGAGGAGAGCAGATTGGTTGTTTTGGAGGGCCCTGATGTTTCGAATCTCGTTGGCGATATGATCATCTTCTTGTGCCACTCTTGGTGTGCGGATTGGCTGGTTACTGGTAAGCTGGGTGTAATCACCGACAAGTCCCCGGGTAGCATCATTCTCACCATCCCGCGCGAGTGAAGTCGCCTTCTCTCCGATTCTGCCCATCTTAACAATGCTTTCCAACTCTCCCTCGCCAACCTGCGGTTGTGGAAGGTTAAGGGCCCGGCGCTTGCTACTTTGTTCCGCTTCGCGAATACGCTGCATCTTTCCAGCCTGGATGGCAGCATTTGACAACGACTCCTCGTCCTTCTTCTCGTTCTTGCGGCGTTTCCGGTTTGCTTCTTCGTCCTCGTCACCCTTGCGCTTGGCACTGGCAATTTGAGCCTTCTTTGGGTCATAGTCAAGACGTTCCTTTTCATTCATGGCAAGCTCCTCTGAGGTGTCGTGGAATCCAGCTGCGGGCTTCTTCTCGAATGGAATGTCGGCATTGTAGTCCATCTGCCCGGGTTTGTTGGTCTTAACCGTAATGTTGATTCCGGCCGTCTTAAGCTCACGTCTCTTCTGCAGTGTTGCTAATCTGCGAGACTCCTCCTGTTGCCGTTCGCGGGCCTTTCTCTTCGCCTTCTTTCCCTGGGTGTTGGCAAGGCGCGCGCGAGCTTCACTGAGCATTTCCTTCTCATCTTCATCGAGATCGATTGTATCTGGTCTAGCTGGCTTCGTTTCCGGGTCGGGGTCGATTTCACCGGGTCTCAACTTTCGCACGTCGTCGGCCGAAGGTGCTTGGCTCTCTCCGCCATCTGGGCCCATGAGGCCGAGACCGTCCTGGGACTCGGCCTCATCTAACAGTGTCTGATAGCGCTCAAGACATTGGTTTGCGGTACGGCCAACATTCTCGGAAATGGTGCGCCATTGTGTAGGGAGGAGTTTGGCGAGGTGCAGGAGCTTTTCGTCTTCGTCGCGGCTCCATTCAGTCTTTCGGATGGTTGGGTCGAGCCATTCAGTCCAGCGAGCCTTGCATTGTTTTGGTGTTTTGCGGGCAAGCAGCGAGGAAACTCTGGCCCATTGGTTCAGACCGTACTTCGAGATGGCGGCCTTGAGGATTTCATCCTCGATGTTGGTCCACACACCACCTTTAACAACGGCCATAATGACGGTAGAATGCGGTGTCTATAGGTTGTCGTGTTTAGCTAACCGCGTATGTTGTTGAGTGGCGTAATGTCGGTTTGTAGCGAAACGGCGCTTTCGTGGTCGTCAACTTGGTGTTTGTGACAAGGNTGAGGATTTCATCCTCGATGTTGGTCCACACACCACCTTTGACAACGGCCATAATGACAGTAGAATGCGGTGTCTATAGGTTGTCGTGTTTAGCTAACCGCGTATGTTGTTGAGTGGCGTAATGTCGGTTTGTAGCGAAACGGCGCTTTCGTGGTCGTCAACTTGGTGTTTGTGACAAGGCTGACGATTAAGAAAAAAATGTACAATCGCTAACACGCTTACAGTGGTTTTGCGCGCAGGCAAGGCTACGTCCGTGCTTGCGATATAACTGTAAAGCGGGACTATGTCACAGTGATGCGACTAATTCATGTGCTATACTTATTGAATGATTTATGTACATATGTACCATGTACGTACATACATACATATGATGACATGTAAACTGGAGTTGAATGACACTATCAAAAGCGATGAAAGCAATAGAGCATTGTTTGTAATATGATAACAAAACAGGAACTCGAATCACTATAATTCTTTCCATCCCGGTTACATAGATACCTAAATTTGTTATTTTGGTTGATTGTTAGGGTCATTATACATCGTAGGGTTCGATTGTAACTAGTTTTGTAAGTATTTATGTAAGTATGTACAGTACAAGTNGTATGTTGTTGAGTGGCGTAATGTCGGTTTGTAGCGAAACGGCGCTTTCGTGGTCGTCAACTTGGTGTTTGAGACAAGGCTGACGATTAAGAAAAAAATGTACAATCGCTAACACGCTTACAGTGGTTTTGCGCGCAGGCAAGGCTACGTCCGTGCTTGCGATATAACTGTAAAGCGGGACTATGTCACAGTGATGCGACTAATTCATGTGCTAACTATTGAATGATTTATGTATGTACCATGTACGTACATACATATGATGACATGTAAACTGGAGTTGAACGACACTAACAAAAGCGATGAAAGCAATAGAGCATTGTTTGTAATATGATAACAAAACAGGAACTCGAATCACTAGAATTCTTTCCATCCCGGTTACATAGATACCTAAATTCGGTATTTTGGTTGATTGTTAGGGTCATTATACCTCGTAGGGTTCGATTGTAACTAGTTTTGTAAGTATTTAAGTATGTATGTACATACATATGTACAGTACAAGTTCAAGATAAGAGCGAAATATACAAGCCCCTAGATCATATCGGATTGAGTTACTTGTATGTATGTACATACATACATGTATACATATCTATCTCCTTATACATGTGTAGATACTTACATGTTACCTTCCTGTTTTGATAATTTTGTTGCCTACCCATTTATATGTGTATGTATGTGCCTGTTTACTGTCGTTTCGTTGTCTGTGGTTGGGCATCAACGGAATCCCGCCCATGCAGTGATATGTATACATATAATCGCATTCTGCATCCACTTGAATAGGCACCCGCATTTCATATCTAGTCAAGATTCCGATGTCAATATGGCCGAGTCTGTTTGTTATCGGTACATTATGCCCCGTCTAAAACAGGGCTAGTCCAATGTCTGGATGAACCGGCTGTGTCACCCTTTACACACACATAAGAAGTAAAGCTGGTAAAACGCTTCATATTTATCTAACATTACCAGGTCTCACTCAGCTGAATACCTTGATGTACAAACATTCACGTAGTTCAAGCACGCGATGAGGCCCAAAATTCCGGTGTCGTTGGGTCGAATCACTCAATATCTGGACTAATGAGTCTACACACGGAACAAGTTGGAGCGGGCCCAGGCGTTATGTCCGATAATGGAAAGTGATGTTTCATTTATTGATCTAGTTCCTTGCTTGATTATCAATCCTATTTTTGTCATTGTAAGGGCGGATGGTTTATATATTGTCCTCTGCTCTTTTCTTCATACCCACGTTATTAGTTTTGTTATGTATGTATTTACTTTGTTCTAAAGATCAGGCTCGATTCTAGTGATTATCAAACATCCTCGCACAAACCATTCCTGGGATTAGCTTTTTACTTGAACGCGCTTTTCGCCACTCTTCCGTCCGATCGTTTATGTTGGCAACCGTTTGAATCCTTTTGTTTCACTACACACACATATAAACATAACCATATGTACATAAATACATCCACACTTTCATTCTCTACCATTTGCCCATAATGACTGGGACCACAGTGTACAGTCGAGTACCGAATCGGGCCATCGACGAAGATGAGACGACATCTTTACTCTCCGTCGATCAGTCAAGTCCCCCACACATTGAAAACTGGGCTGGCTTTGATGACTTTAACGGCCGTCCCTGGTACAAGAAACCATCCATCTATTGGTTGATTCCTCCGTTCTTCTTATATACAGTTGCTATGGGAGGGACGATTGTCCCCAAGATTAATTTGTATGTCGACAAGCTCGCAGGTCTGATTTCGAGTTGCCACTAACTAGCCTTCAGAACTCTCAATCTTATTTGCCAGAGACACCTCGCAGACCGGGCCATACTGGACCCCACATTCATTTTTGCCCCGGTCGTTCTTGGCAACGACAATCCCCAATGTCACATTCCGGAGATTCAAAAAACTGCTAGCCAGTTCATGGCTCTCATTACCAGCATTAGTGGTATTTTGAGTGCTGTGGCCGCCCCTCGCATTGGAAAGTTGTCTGATCGCTACGGTCGTCGGAAACTCCTTGGTGCTGCTTCTTTGGGCGGTATCGCTGCCGAGACCATCTTGATTTTAGCTTCTCATTATCCTGAAGTGGTGCATTACAGATGGTTGCTTTTTGGTGCTGTATTGGATGGACTTTCTGGTTCATACACTGCTAGTAGCATTGTCAGTCATTCATACACTAGTGACTGTATGCCTCCCTCAAGACGTGGTGTGGCCATTGGATATTTGCATGCCTGTTTGAGTATCGGAGTTGCAATTGGTCCTGTGCTGGCTGCTTATCTCATCAAGGCCACAGGAGATCTCTTGTCAATTTTCTACGTGGCTGTTGTTTTTCACATATGCTATGTGCTGCTTGTGTCGTTTGTCATTCCGGAATCTTTGTCTAAAGCTCGTCAACTTGTTGCTCGTGAAAAGCATGCCAAGGAAGAGCTTCACATGCACACTTCCGGGTTCTCATGGCTCTCTAGACAGAACCCATTCGAGCCTCTGCGCATTTTGTGGCCTAAGGAAGGCCGCATCCGCCGTAACCTTGTATCATTGGCCATGATTGATACGGTTGTACTTGGTGCTGCAATGGCTATAGGCACGACGTTAATCCTTTACAGTGGTTATGTTTTCCACTGGTCTACTCTGGAGACGTCTAAGTTTGTTTCCACCTCATCTTCCGTTCGCTCATTCATGCTCATTGCTGTCGGCCCTTGCCTTAACTACTTCCTCCGCACCCGGCCGGCGCGCAGACTTGCTGCAACCATGGTTACAGATGATCTATCACAAGAAGATGCCTTGAAGCAGATTGAACATCAATCAAAGGGTGCTGACTGGCTGGATATTATCATTATTCGTGTTTCACTTGCTTTCGACGTCATTGGTAGCATCGGATTTCTTACAGCACCAAACGGTGCTTTGTTTGTTCTTTCTGGTATCACTTCTGCCTTGGGTGGACTCGCTGGGGCATCTACTCAAGGTGCTGCCTCCAAACATGTTCCAAGTGAACAAGTGGGTCAACTTCTCGGTGCAATTGGCATGCTTCAGGCTGGGGCTAAATTCCTCTTGACATTTGCCTTGAGTGCAGTTTACTCTATGACAATCGAAACATTCCCTAGTGCTACGTTTGGTATCATAGGCATATTGATGTTTATAGCCCTGATCTGTAGCTTTTTTGTGCGTCCGGGTGTATTCCTTGAGGATACCATTGGTCATAATGACAATGATGATGAAGCCACATATTTACCTGTCGACGACGAAGTAATCATTTAGACTGCCTTAACTTAATTCTCTATATACGAATACATTTGACTTGTTCTGAGGGGAAAAGCATAAACTGTGTAGTTTAATATGTGTAGTTGTGAGTGTGTACACACACGCATGTACGTACATACTTGCTTGGAAAGTATAAACCTTCCTTCCAACAAAATAAAATCGCCCACAAAGGGAAAATGTCGCTCGCAAAATAAACATTTNGAAGCCACATATTTACCTGTCGACGACGAAGTAATTATTTAGACTGCCTTAACTTAATTCTCTATACACGAATACATTTGACTTGTTCTGAGTGGAAAAGCATAAACTGTGTAGTTTGATATGTGTAGTTGTGAGTGTGTACACACACGCATGTACGTACATACTTGCTTGGAAAGTATAAACCTTCCTTCCAACAAAATAAAATCGCCCACAAAGGGAAAATGTCGCTCGCAAAATAAACATTTGTGGTTTCTTCCTTTCTTTCCCCTCGGCAGTATCACAGATTTGGATACTCAATCATCAAATGGTCATCCAAAGACGCCAAAAGCCGCGGGCCAAGCCAACGGGTAAGTTCCATTAACACCCCTGATCAGATATCGGACGAAATATAGGAATCAGTCTAACTAACCATGTGTAAGATCTGGCTGCCCTACTCAATGGTCAGACAACAAATCCGATTGCAACCACAAGCCCTGTCAAGCGAACCTATGGACGGGCTTCTGTTGCAATTCAGAAGAACAAACCGACGACCCGGGTAGCACCAAAGAAAGCTGTTCGAGCCAAAGCGTCAACATCAAAAGTAGTGTCACCCACTGACTGCTACGCCTTCCCTGATTCCGAGTTGTTGGCCACCAATGTACCGGCCAAGTCTTCGAGTCCTACCAAACAACTGCAACTCCGTCCATCCCAAAAGCTACTTCCGCCAACCTCTGAAGATGTTGTCTCTAGCAGTCCCCAGAAAAAGAGTAACCCTGATGTCCCTGCCATCGGAATGTCAGCCGGTCGAGCCCTGAGAAACACTACTGCCGCCTTTAACATGTGCAACGGCCCTAAACCCGCTCAAGAGTCCGGGCCTCGTCACGCTCTTGCGACCAAGGATGTCAACCAGAAACTTCTCTTCGAAAAGCCTGATGTGGCTTTCAAGATACATGAAAAGCTACCCAATCTCCCTCCCGCTCCCGAAACAGATTTATACTCAGTCCCCCTGAGTCCCCAGCGTAAAAAGCTACCAAAGAAACGGAATGATGATCCTCTGGTGTCTTCTTCTGGTGCAACTACAAAGACTCTTCTCTCATCCACTCCTCAACAGCGTCCACCGAAGGTATCAAATGTTTCTCCTCTCAAAACTGATGTACGTCTTAATGTCCAATCGTCATCGAAGCCGGAGAAAACCTCGTTGGTGCAGCAGCGTGCGAAAAAAGTCAAGTCTGCTGTGACACCCTCGACTCAAAAAAGGCATCCGGTGGCAACTCAAAAGCCTCTTCCTACCCCGACAATTGCCTCTCATCGTGCTAGCCGACGTGCCAAGGAAATCGCTATTGAAAACATGGTTGTCATATCGAGCGATGAAGCCTCGTCTAGCGATGATTCAGACGGCGAGATAGCACTTCCGGCCAAGGCTATACAACCCAAACCAGGTCTCACAAAGGAAGCTCATATGGAACCTGTTTTGCAAAAGCTTCCCATGAAAAACACGGTAGTGCCAAAGGCTCCTGCTCCTTCTGTACCAGATGATAGAGAGGTCATCAATTCACTCCGACCTTCTCCTCGTATCAATTCTGCTGCCACGGACCACGCCCATAGCCCTGCTGCGTCAAGCATTGGTTTCAATGACATCAATTTCGCCATTCCCGTGATCGAACAGCCTTCATGGAAGCCATCCGTACCCAGCGGTGAAAAGGAAGTTTTATTGCGGAGTCCTATGAAGTTTGACTTGCTTGATGGAACCCCGAGGCGCAACCAGCCTGCGTCTATCGCGAGACCTGTTATACAGACTCGAGTGTCTCCACTGTTTGATTTAAAATTTTCGTCGCCTGTTTCCCAGCTTCCAGTTCAATCTCGGTCTACATGTCCCGACCCACCCAAGGACACGGCTGAAGCACAAGTCAAACGTACGAAGCCAATCATAAATTCCAAGGTCAAAGGAACTTCGAAGAAGCCGGTTTCTCGCAAGCGGAAGGCTGCTTTTATGTCTCCTGAGATCTCTCCTCGGGCTTCACTAGAGCCAGAAGAAGATATTGACGAGGAAGAATCTGATGTAGAGCCGCCTGCACCAAAGAAATCCAAGAGAAAGAAGCCTGTCAAAAAACAGTCAAATGATACTGACATGTNCGTACGAAGCCAATCATAAATTCCAAGGTCAAAGGAACTTCGAAGAAGCCGGTTTCTCGCAAGCGGAAGTCTGCTTTTATGTCTCCTGAGATCTCTCCTCGGGCGTCACTAGAGCCAGAAGAAGATAATGACGAGGAAGAATCTGATGTAGAGCCGCCTGCACCAAAGAAATCCAAGAGAAAGAAGCCTGTCAAAAAACAGTCAAATGATACGGACATGTATGTTATTGGCGTTTATGGGTATATACTGCGAATGACTTGACTAACACACAAGCAGGACAACTATACTTCTCACAAAACTGAAGGGCTCTCAATCTAAGAAGGCCAAGATACAATCTCAGAAGGCGATCAAGGACGCAGAAGCTGCATTCAATAAGGAAATCAACAGTCTTTTCAAAAGTCTGGAGAAGGAAGCAAGTAAAATGTAAGTCTACGGGTATTTCAAAGTCTCATCGCAAACACTAACATTTGAGAAGTGCTGCAAAAGAACAAGAATTAGAACGCTCCCTGATGAATGACCTTCAACGTCTTCCGATGTGCACTCAAGACCCTGACGCCGAAACCAAGGAAGCACAGCGTATGTGGGAACAAGTGACACAAGAGACTAACGGTGTTGTACGTGTGTATCATGAAGTTTTTGAGCGTCTTGCGGACGGCAAACCCCAAGTCCCGACAGAGAAGTGGGACGCTGAATGGGATTACGTCAACGAGACAATCGATATTGGTCAACAAGTTGCCGATAAACTCATCAAAGCACACATCTCGGCGGAAATCGAGCCAGGTCAGGCATACAACACGTTGATGAACGATATGACTGCGAGAGAAAAAGAAGCGGCAGATATACTGTTTCCCGAAAGTTTGCGGAAGCTGAAAGAGAAGTCATGGGGTCAGGCGGTTTGGGGAGTGTGGGAGGTGATGAACACGGTACTTGAGATGACAGCGCAAGGATGAACTTACACACATCTGTACAGGCATGGAGATTCACCGATGAATATGCATAAATTCGACAGGTGTATGTTCGGTGAGTATCGGTGAACATGGGTCATGGGTGTTTGTGTAGCGATTGAATATTCCTCTATTTTACAACTTGTATCCATGATAGTGAAGTCTTAATGTGGGGTCAATCCCAATGTAGTATGCGTGCCCCACCTAAAAAAGCTGGCCCTAAGGCGTTAAGCCACACTGATCCTTCCAAAACCCACAAACGCCACGCACCAATTTTNTTTTTGTTGGATTTGGTCTTTTGGGCGACGATATTATCGGATATTCATTCGATACACCGATAACCAATTGGTTGGATAAACACTCTAGTCGACTTCATTCAATTGCCCACTGCAGCCTCGCAAATTTTCCAGTCTCTAACAGGCCTTTGTTTATCAGTCAAAATGGGTGCCCTTAAGTACGTCGAAGAGCTTCAGAAGCGCAAGCAGTCGGATGTCATCCGGTTCCTTAACCGTGTCCGCTGCTGGGAGGTACGATAAACACCCCNACACACATCTGTACAGGCATGGAGATTCACCGATGAATATGCATAAATTCGACAGGTGTACGTTCGGTGAGCATCGGTGAGCATGGGTCATGGGTGTTTGTGTAGCGATTGAATATTCCTCTATTTTACAACTTGTATCAATGATAGTGAAGTCTTAATGTGGGGTCAATCCCAATGTAGTATGCGTGCCCCACCTAAAAAAGCTGGCCCTAAGGCGTTAAGCCACACTGATCCTTCCAAAACCCACAAACGCCACGCACCAATTTTTTAGAATTTGCAGTCAACATATTGGGATGTCGGACTTTTTTTGTTCTCCTCTTGGATATCGTTTTTGTTCCGTGTCAACCAAAGGTCTCTTTCTCGGCCCGTATAATCAGGTATGTCATCACCATGTCTACTGCTATGGGCTGCACACGATGATTTCGACAACACGAGTGTTTTTCTTTCCAACGTTTCGATCGTCCTCGATATTTTTCCTAGCTTGGTGAATCGTCCATTGGTCAACAATTTTCGGATTCGACAGCATCAAAGTTTTTGTTGGATTTGGTCTTTTGGGCGACGATATTGTCGGATATTCATTCGATACACCGATAACCAATTGGTTGGATAAACACTCTAGTCGACTTCATTCAACTGCCCACTGCAGCCTCGCAAATTTTCCAGTCTCTAACAGGCCTTTGTTTATCAGTCAAAATGGGTGCCCTTAAGTACGTCGAAGAGCTTCAGAAGCGCAAGCAGTCGGATGTCATCCGGTTCCTTAACCGTGTCCGCTGCTGGGAGGTACGATAAACACCCCTACTCGATCCGAGTTCCCCTATAACCGTGATACCATATGTGGATGCTCTTGGGCTGTAAACCACGGCCGGCATGCGAACCATGTCGTCGGTAAATGGGACAAGTGTTTTGGCTGTCTTCTGGAATACGGAGACATGCGCGAGGCATACTCTCAGATACCGAAAGGACGATATGGGGAACAACCGGTTTGTTGATACATGCCCACTCATCCTTGCTATACACTCGTTGAACATTATGCTGAGAGTGCATCAATATAGCTCCGTCAGCTGAACGTCATTCACCGCGCTTCGCGCCCCTCGCGCCCCGACAAGGCCCGCCGTCTTGGATACAAGGCCAAGCAGGGTTACGTCGTCTACCGCGTCCGTGTCCGCCGCGGTGGCCGCAAGAAGCCCGTCGCCAAGGGTGCCACCTTCGGTATGTATTCTCCCAAGTCTTTTTTAATCGGTCTTGCATGATATCTAACACCTCTATAGGCAAGCCCACCAACCACGGTGTTAACCAGCTCAAGTACCAGCGCTCCCTCCGCTCCACCGCTGAGGAGCGTGTTGGCCGCCGCTGCGCTAACCTTCGCGTCCTTAACTCGTACTGGATCAACCAGGATTCGACCTACAAGTACTTCGAGGTCATCCTCGTCGACCCCCAGCACAAGGCCATCCGCCAGGATGCCCGCATCAACTGGATTGTCGCCCCCGTCCACAAGCACCGCGAGTCCCGCGGCCTTACCTCCACCGGCAAGGCTTCCCGTGGTCTCAACAAGGGTCACAAGTACAACAAGACCCGCGCCGGCCGCAGAAAGACCTGGAAGAGACACAACACCCTGTCCCTCTGGCGCTACCGGTAAATGCGCTGAGGACAGGGCACTGGTTGGCGTTCGTAACTGGACTTGTCTACTGGTGTTACTGCTTCTCTCGCAGTGTTTGTTGCGTCTTGTCATCTCCTCTGTTACTGCTGTTGGGAAGCCCAGGCAGCGTGGTCTGGGATCATCATCAGGCCATGGCCTTGGCTATGGGCTAGGAGGGATTCTGCTATGCTGACGATGGCTTTCTGATTGGGTGGTTTAATGGATGGATGATGATGGGATGTAATGACACAAACAAAAAAGAGAAAAGTAAAAACATATCAACCGAACGGACGATGTTCTCGATCTTCTTGGTCTTTACGAGCGTGCTTATTATGTGTGATTGAGATGGGTCTTGGCTCTCTGTCAGGTGGTATTTCTCTATTTTGGCGAGAAGGTGATGAAAAAAAAAAGCGAACGGCCCACCGGCGAATCCAGAGGGAAACTCTGGGCGGTTGTGGTTTGTTTCTTTATGATGTGTTTCTGGGTTCTTTTTCTGTTTTACTAGCATTGGGAAATTTGTTTTATCAGCGGGATACGGGTTTTGGTTACTCTCTTGTGGGATTACAAGACATGAATACAGTAAATAACTGTCCCTATATTGTCTTGTTCTTAAGTGATGCAAAATTCTATACCATGAAAGCAAATTAATATCAATGTGGAGTTCATGTCAATTTTTCTTTGTAACACAACAAGTATCAATAACCCTGTGTCCTTTCATATAACCCTATCGTTGACCAGCGTCGAGATTATCATCGGTGAGTGAACTGAAGATTGTTTATGACCAAAAGCATGTAACAATGAATGGGTTGTAAACCGTCTGGCAAACATATTCGTATGAATTACATACAGTTGCTCTAAATTCGGATTCAACCTATGACATATTTTGAAGCTGCTGACTGATGATTAGGACCTTTGTCCGGATTGTCGGTCATTGCGAAAGTACCAAAAAATTGCCAAACAAAGAATAACACATCCAAACTAGAAATGAACGATAGATTCATGATGTTGAAATCAACTTGATTTACACAAAAAACTAGCAAAAGAAGATGCCTTCAAGCGGATTTGAACCGCTGACCTCGACATTACTAGTGTCGCGCTCTGCCAACTGAGCTATGAAGGCTTGTTGTTGAAAGTCAATGCGGTAAGTCTGTTTATATAGCAAGACGTATGCGAAAAAAAAATCATGGCACCATGGATTGTCCTNGTTCTAAAGTGATGCAAAATTCTATACCATAAAAGCAAATTAATATCAATGTGGAGTTCATGTCAATTTTTCTTTGTAACACAACAGGTATAAGTAACCCTGTGCTCTTTTGCATAACCCTATCGTTGACCAGCGTCGAGATCATCATCGGTGGGTGAACTGAAGATTGTTTATGATACAAAGCATGTAATAATGAATGGGTTGTCAACCGTCTGGCAAACATATTTGTAAGAATTATATACAGTTACTCTAAATTCGGATCCAACCTATGACATATATTGAAACTGACGAGTGATGATCAGGACCTTTTCCCGGATTGTCTGTCGGTCATTGCGAAAGTACCAAAAAATTGCCAAACAAAGAATAACACATCCAAACTAGAAATGAACGATAGATTCATGGTGTTCAAATCGACTTTATTTCTACAAAAAACTAGCAAAAGAATATGCCTTCAAGCGGATTTGAACCGCTGACCTCGACATTACTAGTGTCGCGCTCTGCCAACTGAGCTATGAAGGCTTGTTGTTGAAAGTCAATGCGGTAAGTCTGTTTATATAGCAAGACGTATGCGAAAAAAAAATCATGGCACCATGGATTGTCCTGTAGGGGCTTCTGAAATGTAGATTCTTAGGGAATATCGAGTGAGGACAATTGCAAGGTAGTTGATGGGTGGATGCTGGCATATAGTGTTTTGGCAGAGGCACACTTTATGATAAGCTACAACCACTTTCTGGACACGGAAACCCGGGGGCCTATCTTCACGGTAGCAAGACCTCTTGGCTATGTGTGGTGGCTTCTTGGCAAGTGTGATGCTTGAGCCCCGGAGAGAAATGCGAGGGCTATGTCTTGGAAACCGGATTCGTCAGTTCATGTGAGTAAACTTCAGTATAGGAAGAAAACCACCCGGCGTTCANCCGAAATGTAGATTTTCAGGGAATATCGAGTGAGGACAATTGCAAGGCAGTTTATGGGTGGATGCTGGCATATAGTGTTTTGGCAGAGGCATACTTTATGATAAGCTACAACCACTTTCTGGACATGGAAACCCGAGGGCCTATCTTCACGGTAGCAAGACCTCTTGGCTATGCGTGGTGGCTTCTTGGCAAGTGTGATGCTTGAGCCCCGGAGAGAAATGCGAGGGCTATGTCTTGGAAACCGGATTCGTCAGTTCATGTGAGTAAACTTCAGTATAGGAAGAAAACCACCCGGCGTTCATGGTAATGTCAAGGGACCTGGTAGCACTGATAATGTGGAATACATTCAGAATACCCAATATTGGAGATATGACTGACGGATCATAGCGGCCGAGACCGTGCAGAAAAGGCCGCGTGGAAGTATGTCTGACTATGAATTATGGTTGTGTGGAGAATGAGCGTGCGGATGTGTTACGATAAAAACTTGTAGACGGAACAAATACTCAGATGGGAACTGGGGTCATAGCGGGGAGGGACCGGCGAATTCTTTGTGATGCTGACAGATTTTGTGATTCACTGGAAAGACAAAACAAGCGTGGTTGACACGTGAGATAAGGCATTGTTGTCACATGCTGACCGGGTGATAGAAACAAGGACTGGGGATGTTGATGGTATGATGAATGCCAAGTTTGAGAGCTCGACGGTGTGGCTGTTTAGATGAGTGGCGAGCGAGATATTCGTGATTTGAACGCCCGGAATGCGTCAGGGCGTAGCGAAGAAGAGAGAAATGTCATGTAGCGGGCGGGCTCTCTATCCTTTTTTCAGCTCATACATCGGATGAGTTAGAAAGAGCCGTAGATTACTTCGATAGAAGAAAAAATCAGCAAGTTTGCGTGTTGGCTTATCAAACATGAAAGTTTCATCGAAGAATAATCTACGTGCGTAGGATCAGGGGCGACCTGTCGAAACCAGCCAAGAATATCGGCTAGTGAATACAAGCAGATACACATGTATGACAACGCCCGAAGGAATCAATCATATCCATGTACACGAAGAGAAGCGTGAATTAATACCTTTAGATACGGGGACACAAGAATTTCACCACTGTGAAGGGAAACGTACGTAAGAAATTTCGGCGTCCAAGAATGTAGCCTTTTTGGGAATGTCGGCGCTTTGATAGATATAGATTAGTTTTACAGTCGGGAAAGAGCCGCTATGGTTAAAGACGCATATCGGCGCTAGAGAAAAGTTAACATGGGATGGAATAGATGGAAGGACGGAAGGACGGGAGTGTCATTTTTCCGAGTTACAGTGTCGATGTTAGTTGCTGGAGTCATTGTTCTTGAATTACACCAATAGGGCTGATCTAGTATCATGAGAAACTAGGGAGTAGAACGAGTATCTTCGTCAGTCCTTGAACCCGCAAAAATCAAACATATTTGAGCATCCCCACAAAACGTTGTTAACATCGGGACTTGAGAAATGCCCCCGACTTTGACAGTCGGCGTTGATCGGCGGACGAAAGCAATGTTCTCTGTCCGCTCTGACATTGCTTCCTGGGACGTGCAGGGGAGACGTTCATTTGCCACGAGCAGGAAGCCCTTGGCGCGGTCAGGGCAGTCTTGGCTCGGTGGCTGTCACGTTGGTGTTAGTCGATGGGTGGGACAAAACATGCAGAGCAGGTTCCTCGGGAGGTGTTGCGGGGGCCGATTTTCCGGGGATTTGGGTGAGAGTGAGTGTGTATAGACAGAGATACATACTTGTGATAGTTGAGACGAACTATTACAATGACGGAGTGTACTGAGTGTATCTTCAACGCTACCAAAGAAAGCTGCGTCACTAAGTCGTGAACTTCGTTATCAATCAAACTAGATCCATCTGACAACAACCCACCCCAAAACACTGACTCCGAAATCCAAGAGTCCAATGCAAAAAAAATCAGGAAACGTGCGTTTGATCCCACAGATACCTGACTATGCTGATACCCAATCAGTCGGACATCAAAAAGCAGTCAGCCCAGCACTTCTAGTTCCCCGAGACTTGCGTCTTCTTCGTTGTGTTCTTGTTTTCTTGTCACTCCTTGACTTGCTTTATTTTATTGGACTTGGGGTAACTGGTGGACTTTTGATTTTGTTGTTTTGTTTATACGTGGCTTTTGGTTTCCTTAATTGTTTAGTAGGAGTATAGTCCAGACGCCATCAAGTGACTATAACGTCTTCAACTGTGAGCAGGATATCAACATCACCTGCTCCCAATCTTCATCCAAAGTAATCACATCTAATCACACGGCACCGCAGGCCGATCCGCTGTGCTATATCCCAAATCCGACTTCCAAAATGTTGAACAAGATACCCATATCCCAGCTGGCATCTCGCCAAACTCTCACCGTTTCTTTCATCGACAACCTTAGTGCCTTCCTCGCCACTCGTGCAACAGAAGATACAAGCATTTCCAACACTACAGATGTTACTACACTATCCGGTTACCATGAGAATCGAGGGCCCGCGATGGAAATCGCAGTTTGGACACTCACATGTATCGCCATGGCATTTCTGGGCTTAAGAATATACTGCAAGTTCTTGATGCGTCGAAGGCTTCATTGGGACGACTGGGTTTTAATAGGCGCAGGAGTAAGTCATTTTCTATTCATATGTCTGTCGTTATGATACACTTACTAACAAGCATCATAGACTGCTCTTGTTTGCACAGCAATCCTCGAATCCATATCTGTGAAGTATGGGTTCGGTCACCACGAGTACGCCATCAACATCAAGCATGTCAACGTCATCAACTTAACAAGTCAAATGGCCGCTACCTTCTATGTGACTTCCCAGAGTTGGTCTAAAACTTCCTTCGCACTCACCCTCTACCGTATCGTCGGACCTATAGAGAAGAAGCTTATTTGGTTCATCATCATCTCTATTAATATCATGAACTTCATCAGCTGCCTTTTCTTTTGGATCCACTGTAAACCACTTAAGAAAGCTTGGTACCCTTTGGTTGAGGGTACCTGCTGGGACCCATACGTCAATGTTAGATTGGGAATTGTGAGCACAGCCTGGTGCGGTATTTGGGATGTCCTGCTGGCCTTTTTGCCTTGGCGTGTGCTGTGGAATCTACAGATGGATATCAAGAAGAAGTTTGGTGTGGCCATCGCTATGAGCATGGGCATATTGTAAGTAACCACATCGCCATATTTTAAAAGCATTCTAACACAACCTAGTGCCGGTATCTGCGCGTTTATCAAGTGTACCTACCTCCATCTACAAGCTGCTGATGACTTCACTTGTAAGTACTTTTGTCTCTGGTCACCCATATAGCCACACTAACATTCCCTAGACGAAGGAACTCCTCTCATCATATGGGGTATCACCGAAAGTGCTGTTTCCATCATGGCCGCCTCTATCCCCGTGATGCGTGTTCTCCTCCGCGAAGCCGTGTCTTCCCGGAACTATAGAACTCCATCCGAAGGAAAATCCGGATATGGCCCCGGCACCAACCCTGGCCCGAACTCTATCGGCGTGCAAACACAAATCACTATTTCTCATAAAGACATGCCACCCCACAAGCGTGCTTGTAGCCGCCGGAATAGCTTTGCGACGGGCATCGCTACAAAGACAAAGACAGGAAAGGGTGAGGTTGAAATTTATGCCATGGGGAATCTTAGTGAGCGGAGTCTAACTCATAGTGTCTCTGAGATGCCCTCACGGGCTCCGTCTTCCAATCATGATGGAGTTAGGTCGTAAGAGGTGCCACTTGATAAAAATATCACGACCCAGCATATAGATGGGTTTTCTTTTCTACACTGCACTCTAAGGCGGGACTTGTAAATACTAATGATAGCCTATTTTTTTAATGTCACATTTATATATCTTTTTAGTCCCACCTTTCATTCTTTTATAGCATATAGCCTAGATGTACTTATCCCGTCCTGGGAGTTTGTCTCTCCAGACCTCTATTTATCTGCATGTTTTGCTTGACACTTCAGATCATCTTCCCGTTTTCGTTTCTCTTGCCGTTTCTGGTTGACTTCACTAATACCTCCAATTGAGCACTTGTTTTCCACAGAGAGTATAAAAAAGCTGTCTTAACTAGAGGATAAGCACATATGTATGTACATATGTATAATAGATGAACCGACAGTCTTCTCCCATTAGGTTCGTTTGCCAATAAATACCCTTGTATACCCCGGTAGTTGGTGGATATACGCGTTCACGCTATTCGCACACCTAACGACCAGGATCATTTTCAGGAATATAAAGGAAGCCTTCGCAGGTTAGTCTGTTGAGCCTAAATGTTATCAAACTGAAGTAGCAACCCGGAAACTTATTAGTATTTACAACCTTTTTTCGACCCTGGCTTAGATA
The DNA here is from genome assembly GCA_000833645.1 of Huntiella omanensis. Classification (NCBI taxonomy): domain Eukaryota; kingdom Fungi; phylum Ascomycota; class Sordariomycetes; order Microascales; family Ceratocystidaceae; genus Huntiella; species Huntiella omanensis. The sequence continues at coordinate 43,142 of JSUI01006402.1, forward strand.
TATCAGAATGTATTTGTGAGTAAATATAAGTTGTGGGAGACCTTTACCACGAAACTAATAATCATGGTACATGGAGATCTCGAAAAGAGAAAGACTACATCTCAGACGCGTGGAAGCGTCAAACCTTTCATCAGCGCTGGGTACAAGGTGGTACATCCAGATACGGCTTGAGTTGTAAGATATACGAGAACGGGTCAATGTATCCCATAACGGATAATACATATAAAGATCGGTATCCTTTCGGTTCAACCTTGGTTACCAAACGATTCATTTTCAACTGGAAGAGCGTCTTGTCGAGCATTAAACCATGCGACGTGATCGGTGCTACCGATTGCCTCTTGAACTGTTTAGAAAGCACATTTTCTGTCAAGAAAATAGATTCATTTGAGAAATTTCTGAATGGATCAGATCGGACGTCCTACCACGAACTTGAAGTTCAGGTGAGTAGAAGAACCATTTATTGCTATTGAGGGTGTATATGCTTACTATTACCAGGTGCTTACACAAGGCAAAACAACCTTTTATCCGCTGGAAACAGAAAAAGGCTGGAGAATCGTTTTGGCATTCAACAAAACTGACATTCTCAGCGGCAAAATGACACCAGAGGAATCTTCACAACTTTTCAAAGACATGCCGACTGCTCAGGCACCCTAGGAGTATATTGAAAATGATACCCGTCCAACTGATGAGCCCACGCAGCCTGTCGGCGATACCTCTCCGGTCTTTGATAGCGATGGTTCACTTGTTATCTACACCGATGACGAAGACGTCGGATCCGTAGATTTTGTCGACGTTTCTACCCCTAGCTGCCAAACAGTGCCTCTTGTGACCGAGCTTCGAAAATCTGCAGGAAATAGCAGCCAGGCCCAGGATGGTACAGCACAGCGTGGCTACCATACAATTGGCTCAGGCTATTGCCAAACCGCGGCTAGTGGGGTACCTAAACCAGTCCCTACAATCCAACGGCCGAACTATTGTACGACCGAAGGCAGACCGAAACCCTCGAAGCTTATGATGGTTGATTTTTACAACAGCTGTACAGAGGTTTCGAGTTACGAAGTTGCAGACATTGAGAGGTTGGAGAGGCTTTTGGATGAGGCATTTGGTTGTACGCTAGACGCAGACCCAAAGGTGAGACACCGTATAACGTGACTATGTATGTATGTTGCAACAAAATTGCTGACTAGAGATCACAATAGTATGCCTTCATGTCCTGTATCCAGTCAACCACAACTCTTGGCAATGGTTCTACAAAATGGGTTCAGGCACAGTTTAGAGTCCCTCCTAAGTGGTCTATTGGCCAAACTTACACTACCGAGGCTATTCCAAAGAAAGCAATGATACTCCTGGTGCGTAGTCTCGTGGAGAACGGCCTGGGCTACAAAGTGGAGAGCCAGAAAGACTATGAACATTACATTTATCGTTTGGATTATAATTAGGTGATTTCTACGACAACATAGACTCCCTAGAATATTGAGACCCAATTCAATTGAATCCATTTTATGGCATTTGTTGCAGCGCAGATGAAATACAGAATAACCTAAACGGATAGCAAGCATGAGCCACCAAGCATCCTTCTAGACGGACAGTTGACTCTAGCCAGGAAAGTTACCCAGGAAAGTTACCGCTGTTATATATCAGATCGGGACGCCATAGATGTTGGGCCGTAACAGCAGCCATCGTGCTAACCCCACTTAACAAACTCCCCTCGGCCAGGTGGTTGAAGAAACGTACTGATTCCAAGTTAGTCTTGTAAACAGGGGCAGGGCTACGGGTACATAAAAAGCGTACCCGCCTTCACGTAGATCAGCAGTGTCCTCTACCGCTTTTGTCTGGTGTACTGAGTGTGAAGGTTCTGGGTACATACATACCTCAGAGCTGCAAATACCGGACTTGCAAGAGAGGCCCTGTAGCAAGGGTGTCGATCCGACAGACCACAACTGCGTAGTTGAAAATCCAAGTTACAACTACAAACACTTCTTGCATGTTGCCCCGACTGAAGAATTGTTATAGCCTGGACCGGTACAAGGGATAGTAGAAACGAAGTAAAGGAATATACTCACGTTAGAGAGAAAGAATAATCTAACAATGCGGGAGGCTACTTCGGGGATCTTATACTTGGTGAGATCTCCCAGGTCGGGTGAAATATGGAGTGCGTGACCGCAAGGCCGGCCGGTAGACCGGTGTATGACTAGAGATCAGCAAGTAAGCCGGCGCGTAGCCACCGAGCCTATTGTCGATGACTATATCTAGTGGATATGCGGGGTGTGTATATAAGCAGGGTGAATTTATAATCAAGAGGTACGAACCCTAAAAAGAATAGCATCAATTGTTCATGACATTGGGTAACATCGCGGCATATTTCTCGTAAGTACATATGTAGGCCAATCATAATATATGGTGGGGCGCCTTTTTGACGCACTTAAAACGCCCCTCCAACGAAGGACAGACGAATAATTTCCTGTTAAGGTCATTAGAGCCGGAAGTGCTGTCGCCCCCGCAATTTTAGCCCATGCTCGGTCGCACAAACGTTCTCCGTGGCACAGAGAGACTGTCTAATGGTCAGCCTCCCGCATGGTCAGCCTCTTTGTGGGGGTACAAATAAGACCCTAGCCGCCCTACCGAGACCTATTGTGTTCAAACTAGAAACACAACTGGGAAGTTTTACGCTATGTACATACATACAATCTTTGGCGACCCGGCCTAAGCTCTGACGAAATGTATTTGTGAGTATGAATTAACAACAAGATTACTTTGCCATAAAACTAACGGCCATGCTACTGGAAGATCCCAAGAAGACAAAACTTATATATCAGAGGCATGGGATCGACACACCTTTCACCGGCCTTGGCAGAAGAAGACGACGGAGGCTGGCCCAGACACGAGATATCTGACGTCACTCTACAAGATACCGGGTAGGGTGCAAGAATATGTGGCCCCTCCCACCCCAACGTTGTTGTACAAACGATTCATCTTCAATTGGAAGCACATCTTGTCAAACATGAACGGGCGGTCCGTGAAAATGCGTGTCGATGGCCTTTTGAAATGCCTAGAGCGGATCTTTTTCATAGAAGAGATAGACACAATTGAGCCATTTGTGAGCCGCTCTGGCGAGACCAGGTACTACGAGTTCGAGGTAGAGGTAAGTCGGAGAAGTCCCAATCGTCGTGAAAAACTCACCTTCTTACTGGACATAGGTGATTAAAAACGGACTAACCACGTTCTTTCCTCTGAAAACAGAGTCCAACTGGAAGATTATTTTGGTGCTCAACAGAAGGGATCTCGGCGCCAACCTCATGGACGTTAAAATATGCCACAGACTTTTCAAAGCTATACCGACAGCCCGGAGGCTCCGTGAATATAGCAGAGATGCCACCCGGCCAATAACTAGCATCCAACCACCTGATGTTGACCCCTATAGAGCCGTTGACTCTGACGGGTCAATCATAATCAATACCGATGACGAAGACGCCAGATCCTACGATTCTTCAGGAGTTGGCACACCTCGGCCCCAAGGAGTACATATCATGAGCAACGGCAGCTGGAACCCAAACGGTCACCCGTGGTTTAGGAACGACAGGAATGACAAACTTGACGCAAACGAGCGGGCACCGGCCGCCGGTGAAACTCCCAAACCGGACCCCGTAACTCAACATTCCCATTGTTGCACCAGACACAACAAATCCAACCCTTCAAAGCTCATGATTGTCGTGTTTAGCAATTCCTGTGCACATGTTTCAAGTTACCAAGGTGCAGATATCATAGCCCTAGAGAGAAGCTTAGACGTGTCATTCGATTGTATGCCAGATGCGGATCCAAAGGTAAGATAATGTATAGGGCGGTAATGTTCCAACGTCACAGCTAGCTAACGATTGAAATAGTATGCATTCATGTCTTCTACGCAGTCCTATGCGCCATTTGGTGATAGCCTCACGACATGGTGCGAAGCGAAGTTTACATTTCCCTTGCTCTGGTCTGTTGACGGAAATGGGAGCACCAGGGCTGTGTCAGAGGACGCAATGATCTTGCTGATACGTAACATTTTGGAGAACAAGATGGGTTATAAGCTGGAGAGTCGGGATGACAATATGAAGTACACATATCGCTTTGATTGTAACTAGATAGTTGGTGCGGCAACATAGTAATCACACATTGTCTTCAACTGTCATTGACCACCCTGCTTCCTAAATAGCCATGTGAAAGTAAGTTTTTGGGGTAATTTTACTGTGAATATATGCAACCCAAGAAACAATATTAGTGACTCTATACATTATGCGCCTGTTGGCCTTTCAAGCGTCACAAGTATTACATCGGAAAAGCCTATTGAAGAACGGGCTATTGCCTAAATGGGACATCAGGAACAACTAACAGTGGCGCTTGTGTAAGCGATAGATGTTGAATCACTAACCTGTATGCCATTTTTCTTTCACTTGGTTTTGTTGTACCTTTGACTCCGTACAATCGTGTTGTTCGGACAAGTGGCCGATCCTCAGGGTCTTGAATTGACAAGACACTGATAATCGTCAAATGACGTCATGCATACTGACACAAATATCACATGAATACCATAAATTAGGGTAATACATGCCACTACGTAGGGTTAAAGACGTCGACATGACCAGCACTCAATTTCTATGAAAGGCGTAAACTATGAGCTCATGATTCGGAATAATAGTGGACGTATGGCACTTTAGAATGATGGTATTGATAGCTATAAATACTGATTGCTGATTAGTCACTTCTAGATGACCCCAAAATCACAACCAGCCACTTGATTTCATTCATCTGTCTGACCGGCTAATCGTTGCCTAAATAGACCATGGGCACGTGTAGTGTCATTGACATGAAACCGATTGGTATGTTGAGGCAATAAGATGACATGGAGAAGAAGGCCAACGATATTCCGACTCAAAACCCCAACCGATTCCCTAAGAACGTTCTATCTTTCACAACATCAATGTGATTTACTGCACACAACTAGAGCCTGTCGACTACCATCATGTATCTGTGAGTGGCTATCTCTAAGATAGAGCACTTCTTCGCAGGCTAATCATTGCTGTAACCCAAGAACACGGGAAGAAAAAAAGTATATTTCCGAGGCATGGAATCGCCAAACCTTCCATCAGCCGTTCCTCAAGGAATTCGAGTTTGAGAAGATGCAAGAGGAAGATTATCCCTCAGATGGCGAAGCATCAGACTTGTCCTATGAGGAACCAGAGGAGCCAGAAAAGACACCACCACCGGTAGCAATTGCCAAGCGGTTCATGTTCAAGTGGAAGAAAATATTACAGGATATCCATTGTGAGACATTGTTGGATGGGGTCGACGCAATTTTGAGTTGTCTTGAGACAGCTTTCAAGATTGAGGAAGTCTCTCCGTTTAAAGATTTTCTTGGCCAATCGGGTAAGACACAAGTTTGTTACTTTGAAGTCGAGGTGTGTAACTCTTGTTATCAGTGCATACGTATTAGGGTATTAACTCGATTCAGGTCATCTCCTCTGGTGAAACAACCTTCTATCCCATGAAAACAACTGACGGTTGGAAGATTGTTCTTGCATTCAGCCGGTCCGATGTTATCAACCGTACGAAGACGCCCGAGCAGTGCTTGCGCCTCTTCCAGGCAATGCCAACAGTTCGTAGACGACCTCAAAGCATCGTATCAGTTGAAGGGACGGCCATCCCGCTAGACACGCCCGCCGAGAGTGTTATTACCGATGCCTATGCCGGAGATTTCGGTGATCTTACAATTGCGGACTCTAGTAACGAGAGTTCAAAGAAGACCACTCAGAAGCTACCTGATNGTTATCAGTGCATACGTATTAGGGTATTAACTCGACTTAGGTCATCTCCTCTGGTGAAACAACCTTCTATCCCATGAAAACAACTGACGGTTGGAAGATTGTCCTTGCATTCAACCGGTCCGATGTCATCAACCGTACGAAGACACCCGAGCAGTGCTTGCGCCTCTTCCAGGTAATGCCAACAGTTCGTAGACGACCCCAAAGCATCGTATCAGTTGAAGGGACGGCCATCCCACTAGACACGCCCGCCGAGAGTGTTATTACCGATGCCTATGCCGGAGATTTCGGTGATCTTACAATTGCGGACTCTAGTAACGAGAGTTCAAAGAAGACCACTCAGAAGCTACCTGATTACAACACTTCCGGCACTGGAATCACTCGTATCGCACGCTCTAAAGAGTCGCAGCGGCCAAAGTTCCTCATATTCGACTTTCAAGAGGATAGGGTCTGCGTCACAGGATATGAAGCGGACGATATCCAGAAGCTAGAGGAGTTACTTGACGAGGCTTTTGATTCCATGCCGGACGCCAAGCCTGAGGTAAGATAACATTACTTTCTATGGCATCCGTGCAAGGGTACTTGCTAACTATTTTCTTAGAACGCGTTCTTGTCTTTCACTTATACCATTGCATCGTTCGGTAACAGCAACACGAACTGGTGCGAGGCCCAGTGTGTAGTTCCTTCGGTGTGGTCAGTCGATGAGGCATCCACCGAAAAGGCTATGTCGGCAGATGCGCTTTTCTTTTTGACGCGGAAGATCGTTGAACACGATCTAGGATATGAACTGGAGAGAGTTGATAAGAAAGGAAGGTTGTTTTACCGTCGTAATGGTGATTAGTAACTTTCACTTACTCTAGATGAGATATAATGATGAGTTTTTGTATACTCAACTCAAATTAGACATGTATCTACCTACAAAATTTTTGTACATGTACATACGCCGACATATCAAGAAGGGATGAACTGCGGGTTTGAACTCGTGCTAGTGACACTCTGCCCGCTCTTCGAATGTTCCATGCTCATCCCGTTTGACCCATGTCTTACCTCCTGTTAAAGTTATCACTTTGATGTCCGTTTTCACCATTGTTCTCTTCATAATTCTAACCANTTGACGCGGAAGATCGTTGAACACGATCTAGGATATGAACTGGAGAGAGTTGATAAGAAAGGAAGGTTGTTTTACCGTCGTAATGGTGATTAGCAACTTTCACTTACTCTAGATGAGGTATAGTGATATGTTTTTACGTACTCAACTCAAATTAGACATGTATCTACATACAAAAGCTTTGTACATGTACATACGCCGACATATCAAGAAGGGATGAACTGCGGGTTTGAACTCGTGCTAGTGACACTCTGCCCGCTCTTCGAATGTTCCATGCTCATCCCGTTTGACCCATGTCTTACCTCCTGTTAAAGTTATCACTTTGATGTCCGTTTTCACCATTGTTCTCTTCATAATTCTAACCACCGCCATGAACAAGCCAGGAGCTTACCAAGCCGAAAAGGAAGCAGCCCGACACGGAATGGCACTTGATCCATGTGAACGCTTGATCGGGAGTGAAAACCAGTGTAATTTACGGGCCACTCCGGGAATCATATTTGACATCCACTCCTCCCGCCTAGACTCCTTTCCGATCTCTATTAAAAGAGCGGGACCGACGTACCGAATGCGGCACCGCCGTTCCCCAAACCAGCGCTCGGTGGCCAGGCTTAACTAGTCCTCTCTGATGAAGCCGAGACTAGGCTCATGGGTGATGGTCGAGTTGATATGCACCTGGAAGTCGCCTTGCTCTAACCACTCTTCTAACACATTACCCTAGGTGATGTGTTGAACCCATTGTCCACGTCACAATAGTGCATGCGCATTAAAATTTCCCAACCAAATAACCTTGGTCGGTACTTGGATAGACCTCAGCACGTTGAAGTGGCTTACTTGTCCATTTGACTTCAGGTACATCGACGTCAGCCACCTATCGAGGCTACCGCCCGATCCTTCAACTTTGTTTTTTGTGTAATCATGAATGCATATTATCCTATCTAGGGGCATGTTGTGCTCGCTATACACTGCGGCGGACTATCTTCGCAATCTTATCTTTACATGGGACCTTCTAGATTTCTTCTTCGCATGCTCTTTCATCGCCATTTCTGAATAGCTGGCTGTGACGATGAGTTTATCCGGTGGGTCCAGTTCCCNGCTTGATCGGGAGTGAAAACCAGTGTAATTTACGGGCCACTCCGGGAATCATATACGATATCCACTCCTCCCGACTAGACTCCTTTCCGATCTCTTTTAAAAGAGCGGGGCCGACGTACCGAATGCGGCACCGCCGTTTTCCAAACCAGCGCTCGGTGGCCAGACTTAACTAGTCCTGCATCTATGATGAAGCCGAGACTAGGCTCATGGGTGATGGTCAAGTTGATATGCACCTGGAAGTCGCCTTGCTCTAACCACTCTTCTAACACATTACCCTAGGTGATGGGTTGAACCCATTGTCCACGTCACAATAGTGCATGCGCATTGAAATTTCCCAGCCAAATAACCTTGGTCGGTACTTGGATAGACCTCAGCACGTTGAAGTGGCTTACTTGTCCATTTGACTTCAGGTACATCGACGTCAACCCCACATCAACGACAGCTGTGGCTGCCGCCCGGTCCTTCAACTTTGCTTTTTATAATCATAAATGCATATTATCCTATCTAGGGGCATGTTGTGCTCGCTTTACACTGCGGCGGACTATCTTCGCAATCTCATCGTTACATGGGACCTTCTAGATTTCTTCTTCGCATGCTCTTTCATCGCCATTTCTGAATAGCTGGCTGTGACGATGAGTTTATCCGGTGGGTCCAGTTCCCAGCCGGCTTTAGCGGCTCCGTCCGTGTAAACTAGCTGAAATTTTGCCTGAGTACAAACACGTAGACCTCGACTGCTTCGAAGAAGGAACCATCAACTTCTAGCCACACCAAAACTAAGGGTAACCGGCCCCCAAAAGAAACAACCCACACCCGAAAGCCAAGAGAAACAGAGCACCAAAAGAAATTGGGGTGTTGGCCCGAATCGCAGGTTTGCCGGAAAGCGGGTAACATGAGGTCTGGGTGCGCTTCGAGAGAGTTGTGCATGATAACTGGCGACATGCCGTCAGGGCCTGCTGATTTGTTCGGCAGCATGCGGTTGCTAGCGTTTAGGTGATCACTGTGAATACCAGAGTATGAAGAAGGGATCNTATCGTATAGTCACAGTATATTCAGTTATCGTATCAATGGTCAGGGCCTTTCGCAGAATCGAGAGGACCTGGGCAACGTCGATGTTGGTGCGCACTTGATTGAGGGCACCGGGGCTGATGGTGGAGCGAACGCACGCCAGAAGAGAGGTGCGAGAAGATTCTTGCTTGGTCCACGTACTATGGGCTTCTTTGTACGTGGCCTTAGCCTCCGCGATGGCCTCCTTGTTTGCGAGTTTNTGGCGACATGCCGTCAGGGCCTGCTGATTTGTTCGGCAGCATGCGGTTGCTAGCGTTTAGGTGATCACTGTGAATACCAGAGTATGAAGAAGGGATCAAGATAGTTGTAGTAGGTATCGTATAGTCACAGTATATTCAGTTATCGTATCAATGGTCAGGGCCTTTCGCAGAATCGAGAGGACCTGGGCAACATCGGTGTTGGTGCGCACTTGATTGAGGGCACCGGGGCTGATGGTGGAGCGAACGCACGCCAGAAGAGAGGTGCGAGAAGATTCTCGCTTGGTCCACGTACTATGGGCTTCTTTGTACGTGGCCTTAGCCTCCGCGATGGCCTCCTTGTTTGCGAGTTTCGCTTTTTCATGAGCGCTTTCAGCCATTTCATATCGTGCTTTGGCTACAAGCACCTACTGGGACATGGATTCCGACGGAACTGGAGTCGAATCGGCTGCTTCGGGCCGACGGCGGCTACAACCACGCTGGGCAACTGGCGGATCGGCAGCTGAGGCGTAGTCATCGGGGTCGAACTGGAGGATGTCCGGTAGCACGGGCATCGGGGGGACCAGAACGGTCAGATCGTCGTAGTCGGGCTCATCCGGACACTGGAGCCAGGGCTGACGGATGGGTCGGCCACTGGCGTCACATTCCTCGGTGACGTACTTGAGTAGCTGGACCGAGGTGGCCATGGTGTAGAAATCTGCCTTCCACTCGTGCCACTCCATGGGACCAGTGAGAACAAGCTTAGGGGAATCAACCTTGGTGACCGACATTTTCGGCGTAATTGTAGCAAAGGATAGATAGAAGAACAAAATAAAAAATAAAAATATAAGAATAACAAGGTAGAAAGACGATTAGTTCTACCGATAGAATTTGAGACTCTTAATTTTCTCGGGATCATGAAAGCGGAGGACGGAAGAAGGGCGGAGCGGGATCTTTATCGGCAACGAGTTTAGTGTCTTCAAAAATGCAGCAAACATACGTTCGATTTTCTGCACGAAGGCTTGCTGGTCCATCTTCCACCCAGTGGGTGTTTTCTGGTACCTTACACCAAGGAAAAAGCTAAGCTCCTCTCCGCCTGTATACTGAAAATGCTCCGATAGTTTCTTCAAAATTGATTCCTTTCGAGACCTGACATCGTTCTCCGGGGTACAAGCAATGATGAAATCATCAACGAAGAAGGCTAGTAGGATCTTCTTGTCTGGACTCACCAAGACACAGGTATCTTCGTCTACACGTCGAAGCTCTGTAAGCTTTTCGACAACATCTAACCACACAGTCTGCCATAGGCGGGGAGAACGCCTTAACCCAAACAAGGCTTTCCGCAACTTGATCACCATACCAGGATGCTCACCTCCGGGCCAAACGTTCATAAAATCTGGGGCCTCGTCAGAGATGGACGCGTTCATGAACGCATTCGACACATCAAACTGGTGAATTTCCATGTTCTGGGACACAGCAACCGCGAGGACCAGGCGAACGACCCTGGGAGCTAGAGTCGCCGCATAAACATATTCTCTGTCTTGCTTCGGTTCCAGGTCACCCCGGATGCAGAGGCGAGCCTTGCATTTAAGCCATGACGCACCGTCTGTTTTGTAGGTAAAGACCCATTTGTTAGGCAAAACGGTGTGTCCAATGGCTTCCTGACGGGGGACTATATCCCAGGCGCAGTCTTCTTCCTGTTTCCTCAGATGCTCCTTCATGTCATTCTGCCAAAGCTTGCGCATGGGGCTTTTCATTACTTCACTGAGGTGCCGTGGGGTACTTGGCATTTCTGCCATGGGGGTACCCGGAGACGGTGAGAATTCTCAGCCTTGAAGCCGCAAATCCACCTCCTTATTAGTGAAGTCGCGCGGCGGCGGGCCTGACTGTTTCTTTGGAGGAGGCCGGTCTGGTTTTGTTGACGCCGCGAGGAAAACAGCGTTGATAACCTTAGAGGTTTCAACAGGAGACGGGGGAGGAAGAACTTCAGCAAATTCTTCATGAAAGCTCTCAATTCCTTCCAGGGGGACACCGTGTGCGATGAGGCGGCACCATTTTTCCCGGAGGGAGACTTTGGACCATCCGAGTGGGCGGAGGGCGGGGAGCCATGACTTCTGGGAATCCCAGAGTTCATTGCGGGCTTGCTGGCTGGCGTATGTAATACTCAGCTTGCCCTTGGACGTCAGGCGGACACCGATTGCGCGCATGCCACCGTCCTGGTTGATTTTGTCCCGGATGGTACA
>JSUI01006403.1:0-54628 GCA_000833645.1 Huntiella omanensis
CCAGCGGTCTAAGACCCCCACAACCGGCCAAGCAAAAGAAAAGAAACGAGAAAGAAAAGACAAAGAAAAAGTAGTTGGCCGGCACGTGCCCCGTAGAGTCGGCATCACCACCAACTCTACCTGGAAACCCACTCGAGGCCATCTAAGATGGCGTCGAACCCCAGCGGTCTAAACCCCCACAACCGGCCAAACGAAAAGAAGGAAAAGAGAAAGAAGAAAAAGAGGTTGGCCGGGTCGTGCCCCGTAGAGCCGGCATCACCACCGGCTCTACCTGGAAACCCAATCGAGGCCATCTAAGATGGCGTCGAACCCCAGCGGTCTAAGACCCCCCACACCCGGCCAAATAAGAAATAAAATAGTAAAAATGTGAATCCCGCAGAGCCAGCAGTCCCCCACACGGACGTCCGGTGACGTGCGCAAACACCCACCGGCGTCAATGCTGGCACCACCGCTGACCGAGCTTCCGAACACGTCGAAGTACTGGTCAAACCCCATAGTCCGTAGACTAACAGCCCGAAGGCTCCAACTGTTGGCTCTCGGTGTCGTGTTGTGTCCATTGTTGTCGGCGTTCGTCGGGTATTGTCATCGTTGGTCATTGTCGTCGTCGTTCGTCACTGTCGTCGTTGGTAGTGGGCATCGGTGGTCGTCGTCGATGGTTGGCGCTAAGTTGGGTCGCTGACATGTTAGTACAGTGAGGTTGGATGACATTAGGCAAGAAACCGAAGTGACCTCGAGGGGCAATGATGTCCGATAGGAGACTACAGGATTGAAATGGAAAACTTACCAAGGGTCTGGTACAGGTAGTAGATGTGGATGATAGTCAGCCTCATACTACAGCCTTGTCCTCAATACCCGAGCGTTTATACAAGACCCTCCGGTGGTCTTGGCGGTAACCCGCACACACGACACAGAACCAACCAGTCCGCCCCTCACAGGCAAGCTGTCAGGTGTTCCGGCCAGAGGTCGTGCCGAGTCACCCAGATACAAACGTTATCGGGTGTCGAGGCGGCTGTAGTCGATTGCCGAGGCCAGTGGCCAATCGTTCCTACATATCTATTTGCTACGCGAAGTCTTACGTTATCCTGAGTAAGGCTGTACCAGCCTTGACCAAGACAACGGGAACAACAGGCAGCTCATAGTATGATCATCGGAAGCAATCAGCAATCGAAGAGATGTCGAGGGTTGTCGAGATTGTGTTGAAGTGTCGATGGCCGGGAATGTCTAAGGTGTATCCGAGTCAGCAATGGCATCTCAATAAGAAGGTTACATCAAAAAGCTCATTTGAATTCTTGTCGTGGAGTTGGAAATCTGCTCTGATGACTTACCACAAGATGACTTTTCGGTTTGGAAGTTTTGTCGTTCTGAGATGGAGAGAAGAAGAGGAAGAAGTTTGGAAAATTTCGCGGGGGAATGGCAGCCAATTTATAGACACAGAATTGGGCTTACTGATTGGGGACTCCAGGCAAAAACTATTTGATTCTACAAATGGCAGTCGTGAATTGTGGGACCCACGGCCATTAAACCGGGAAATGTGGGCCTTGCAACTCTAAATGTCATCATTATGGTCCGTGTGTATCATCATCTACCGTTGTGGGGGCAGGCGCGCGGACTCCAGATAATTGTGGATGACTACTTGGTTATTTCTAGAGCCGCGGAGCCCCCCGCCATGGATTACATATCCATACGAACCTCGGTACATCCAGCTTCACTTTCGGTGCGGCCCGACATCCCCTCATTTTGGGGCGGGCAGTTCCGATGTAACATTTTTGTGGGTATGTCGTATTCTGCCAAGTGTACATTGGCAAGCGCGGGTCAGACTTTGATGGGTAGTGACCCAGATTGTCGGGGCCTTGATTGTGGGTGACGCCTCTACACAACTTGGTAATGTGCAATCTTCCACCTTTGTACAGCTATGCATCAGTTGAACCTCATCAAGGACGCAATCATAAAATGCAGGCCGGTCTTCTCGATTGCCAATTTTCTTCTTGTGACTCTCCTGCCTTGAATTACAAACTCTTTCGTCTCCGCGTTGTTCAGAAGTTGAACCTGGGTAATTACCATGTGGATCGACAATGTTGCCTATTTGGGAGGTTACCCAGCTAACCCTGCATTGTGATACCTGGCGGACCGTGCCCATGAGGACCCAGCAGAATGGTTCATCCGACAAAATCACATCACGTGGTCGGGTTATTGAACCCTACCAAAATACTGAAATCATCCAGTAACTCAACGGTAATCAACCGTGTTATGTTCCAAATACCTACATATTTAGCTATCATAATACCTGTGATTCGTATCGCTAATGTCAAGACACGACGCGAGTCACGCACATTTATCTTTTTTTAATAGTCGGTATATTTCTGCACTCACAACGACCTGGGAACAACCATTCAACTGAACTTTCAAAGTTCAAATACCAGTCAAAAAAAGAATGTATCCCCTTCAGCGTTATAAAGGCCATGTATGTCCGTTATTAACATCTAAACCTTTGCACCATCTCAAGATTCAGTCCTTTAGAGCTAATGGCCGTACTTTTTCGCCGGCACGTGTTACCTCTTGGAACCTACCTAGATCAGTGATTGTCGAAATGATCCTACGAAACCCAAGGTACATCGACACGGTTTTTCTCAAAATGGGGAATTTCTCACCAACCTGCCGCAGCATCTGCCTATGGCAGTTGTGAAGCATCCCCGCCGGATCATCTAGTAGTCTCCCGGCGCTTGGAGGACGGGAAATACGCCAATCCGGTGGAACAATGAAACCTTTAACTGCGTTTGATTCTTACCGCAGCAATGGCCATCTTGGAGCCATGTGTCATGAGCATATATGGTTGATGGCGCCGAAAAAGGCTATCAACTAGAACAGTTCTGATAGCGACGCCGAGGCTGGATAACTATGGTGCTACAAATCGGTGCGTACGTACCTATCTTGTGGATGAAGTTGTTTTTAGTTACAACAGTCAGCCGACAAATGCCCACCGAAATCATCGTATAGGAGAGAAAAGGATAAAACGTTCATTGAGAATGATCATTCAGCAATGTCCATCTATCACCCTTGATATGCTCAACGTAGATACATATCTTCAGTACCAGTATTATGAAAGAGACAGATATGTGCCTAGTAGTCTCTGCTATTAGTACTTATGAATTTATTTGTAGTATTCTACATCGTATTAGATCTTGATCGCTCATGTTCGTGATATACGTGAACAACACATTCACATATACAACATAGGTGCGCTGTAGAGCGGGGTCAAAAGTGTGCAGTCACTCAAGTCACGTGACTTGATTTTGTCGGATGAACCACTGTCAGGAGTCTTGACGACCAATAAGTGGGTCGTGTGTTAGTGATGTTTAGATAGATGGTTGAGACGAGATGCACTTCGTGATACTCAATGGATTCAGCCGAGTTACTTGTTATATACAGTTCAGTACACGGCCAGGTTGAACCAGACTCTTCTTCGCTATCATCGCAACCTTGCGCACAACAGAAACAATGTTGTCACACGTTTCGTCCACCCAAAAATGATAATGACCGAAGAAACCCAACACAACATGCCAACCGTTCCAAGTGCATGTCTGATGCAATTGCTTGGATTGAGTAAAACGTATCTAGTTGATCTGAAACTATATAGTCTTCGATGACGTGCCAAGCACCGCTGAGGTGGATAGTACCGCTCTGGTACCGGGTTTGACGGCCGACCAACTCATCTGTCCTGCACACGCTACGTAAAAGTGTAATACTTCTAAAAGCAGACTATCCTGACCTACTTCTTCGTATGCAATGGCAGGTTGCGCAAACCATGCTTTGATCATTCTAGACGTAAGGCCGTATCTGATTTCACTTTGTAGAAGGTGTGGTGTAAAGATATGAAATTGAGCAAGTCCTGGATCGATATAACAACGTAGGGTCAATGACAATATGTGAACTGTAGTAAATGTATAGATGCTTGGTCGACTAAGTTTCGTCATAGCCTCCTGAAAAGCCATCGTGACATATACATCAACCAACAACCCTATCACCGTCCGTGCACCATAACAACCCTAATGTCACACATCACCAAGTTAAGACGACTTCACCTCAAACTGTGACATGTGGACTACGAATACGGCTGAATGGGAAAAATGGTAAGTTACTGGCAGTGATGATTAAATATCGAGGCGTTGTCTAATTTCAGACTAGAATGACATGAAAGACCTGGATCGTGCGGAATCGAGTTTCGATGTAGAAGATCTGTCAGTGCAATTTCTTGCTTCCAGTAACCTTAATAGCAAAGCCGCTAGGAAAGATTGGGACGCCAAAGTTAACACACCTTTTAACAAACTGATGGCTCAAATACACATAAACGGCGGCTACAAATAGATACACAAAACCACGTTTTAAACCGAATGTGGCCACCAACACCTACCAATGCACCCAAGGCGATATCTTTTCGACAGCTAATTATGGACACAAAAATTCCGAGAAGGCGACTCGATATAACAGCTGAATCATGAACCGCCACGCCTGCGAAGGAAATTTGAGCGTTATAGTGGACCGGCGGCGTCGGGTCCCTACTACGAAGATCGCTCAGTGGAATCACGAGCCTTATGAATCGATCACATGAAGAGGTTCCTGAGCAAGAGGGTTGCCATTACTCTCTACAAAATGGATAGAAACATCGAGATCTTCCAACACTGGGCAAAGATCCTTGACGAACCACGTAAGAGCTGCTTGGAGCCCGTTGAAGACCGCAAGTCGTGTAACCTCAACATACAGATTAATATGACTTTGGAACAGGCTTTCCGCGAAATCGTTTCCGACATAACCTCTTACGGCATCCGGCCCAAGCTCACCCGGGAAACCCAAGCCCAACCCGCTAACACGACGACCACCACAGCCCAAACCGTGACCGCCCAGGGCCGCCCCATGGCCTCCATCGCCAAACCATCGGCAACCCCCGCCCAGCCCTAAAGCGCTGCGTACACCAGACCCGAGACCATAACGGCCACCACCACCGCCAACACCTCTAACAAGAACCTGACCCAGACCGCCCACGGACAGAGTTCTCCGGTCCAGAGCGCCCCGTCCAGCTGGACCACCAGCCCGCCATCACCACCAGACCATCCGCCATCCCACGCGGCCTCCCCCCAAAGCCCGACCTCGCCCCCGACCCCTGCATCCTGATTGAACTTTCTCCCGACTTCTCTTGGAAAACGGTTAACGCTGATATCTTCAAGAAGAAGTTGAACTCTAAGGTTTTCCCCTTCCTGGTCAAGGTCGAAAGGGCTAAGACCACGCCCTCCGGTTTCTCCGTCAAGATGACTGGCTAAACCGATTCCAAGTCCGACTAAATCAGAGAGCGTATCCGTTCCTACCTGAACGCCAAAATAGCCAATGCCCCATGCAAGTGGGAGAAGCTTCTCATCAAGAACGTGCCTGTACGTATCACCGCGATGGGCGACGACCTCAAACCAATGACTCGCCCCTTGGAAGTGACGGACATCGAGGACAACGTCAAGAAATCTTTTGGTGGAAAAGTCCACTTCGGCGAGGTGAGCAAGTACGATCGTGACCTCGACTTACAATCCGTCCGCGTTTCCGTCGAAAAGTCTGACAACAATCCCCGCTCGATTTCCCTTGCCGGCTGCCCCCACTTCGTCCGCCCAACCAACCTCCGTTCCCCCACACTATCTGCAGCAGTTGTTCGAGAGTCCACCCCTCCGGAAACTGCAGCTTCCAAGCCGACTGCGACAAATACGGCGCTCTCGACCACATCTTGGAGAATGACTAGTCGAAAGCGCCATGCAAGAGCGACACCGACTCCGAACGCAAATGCACATTATTATCGCTGAAGTATGGTGATCGATGTGAATATCATAGTATAGAGAAGGGGTCAAGATCGTTGTCTTTGATGTCGTTCAGTTGAATAGATATATATCTAGAAGAAAGTTTGTCAACCCCAAGCTGACGATACAGCAACTCCGTATTAGCCATCAATCCCACACTGAAGTTGTTAGTCTCTGCCATGTCGGACGGCTACTCACTAGAAGTTCGCTTCTCACTGCATAACGAATTGCCTCCTATATAGACCTTGATATAACAGCACTAGTAACAAAGTGCAAAGGTTCCGCTTCTTTTTGGAACAATGGTATGCTGATGACTCCCAGTCCGCCACGGTCAAGCATAAGGTAGAATTCCGGGAGGAGAATACGCGTATATCGAACTTAGGAGAGTCAGGAATCTATCGTATTATTACAGCTAACTTATTTTCATTGAGCCTACCTTTCCATAACGATCCTAGGATTTGATCATTTTCTTGTCGTTCCGACGATGGCAACTTGGGCAGGCAAGATTTGTCTGCTAACACATCTCCATACCCAATTGACACTTGCGTAGTTACAAATATGGCGATGGATCATCCCTATACGTGACCGTAATGCTGAAAGCTAGACAAATCCAACACAAATCGTTCATACTATTACATAGTCAACATCGGGGTTACTTTCTTTGGCTGAGGGGAATTGTCACTATTGCATTCATCGAACACTAACCAGTACTAATCATACAGGACCTGTTGACCATCGAAAAATGGGAGTATGGCCACCCCGCCGCCCGGGTTCCGGGAAACTAATCACTTTGGACGTCGGATTCATAGGTCTCCCAGCTAGAATCCCCATCAGACTCCTCTTCCACTGAGACTTCCTCAGCCCCCATATCGACCACGGCATCTGAAGGTACAATCATGCCTTCATCTCCGGCCGAGTCACCGTTATCAGAGTTCCCAAAGATGCGCACCCTCTCCAGGGGAAGAAAGAACGGATCCTCATCAGCCCACCGAATGCTGAATCTTCTTTCTCCCCTTCCACTGGCGCTAGAGGCTTCATCACCTGTATCTACAGCTTCAACGTCCGGCTCGACGTCACATCCTTCCGTAGAAACGCCATCGTTTGCTTGTCCGTGGATGTTGCAACAGTCAAAAATAGGTCCCGGGCCCATAGAATCAATTAATTCAACGCCGTCTCGGGTAGCCTGCCTTCCGGCAGCGGATTCGGCTCTGAGGGGTGGTTCAACGCGCGGCTGTACGGGATGGGGCGTCTCGACCCGGCTGTACATCGACTCGAGAGGTATCATTAGACCAAAATTATCCACACGCGACCCATAAGCGTTTGCACCGTGGGACTCTGTGGACCGCAGCATGTCGTGATTAGGCCGGAGGCTACGTGACTCATGGTAAATTTGGTTGCACCGTTCAAGTTCGGCCATCTGTTGATTGAATCGCGTGCTATGAACTTGGTGTTAGTACATATTCCACAAGTTTGAGTGGCAAAATAACCTACATTTCGTCAACAAGCTCACAAAACGCCCTGATCGACATTTCTCCGGCGCCTGGGGGGTTCCTGTTGGGAACCGGCTGTGCCTCCTGGTTGAGAGATCCTGCCCGAGGAGGGATTGTACCCGGGTTGTGGATCTGCGAGCGAAGGGCACTCCTGTCAGAGCCATGGAAGGTCGCCCGCCTGTCACGAGGCTGAATGCGAGACTGGACGGGATCATCCACTACCATGTACGTATCAAGCGTGTCACCTTGGGAGAAGCTTTGGTGACGCAACTTGGGCACAACCGGACCAGCACCACAATCGGCGGTGGTACTCCACGCTGGGCTTCCTGGAGAGGAAAGCGGGCCGGATGCAAGCAGGCTGGGGGGCTCCCGCGAATAGCCTTGAACTCCAAGATGGGGGCGAAGGTGGTCATTGGGTCCCATGGAGTTGAAGTTCGGAGTATTGTCCATGGGGCGTTGAAAGTGGGGCTCGACGACGGCAGAGCCACGCGAATTCGGCGAAGCGAAAGCAGGAAGTTGGCGGACTGGTGGCCCCGAGAGCGATCTTGGGCGGTATGAATGGTTGGCCACAGTTCCCAATGGCTCGGTCATTGGGTTCAAATGCAGACGGGGTAGGCCAACCTCGTTGAGACGACCTTGCTGGAGGTGGCTGTTGACCACGCGAACAGGACTAGGGTGAACGGCAAAAACACCGAGTCCCGAGAGCGGCTGGGTTGGAATTGAGCGCCTAAAACTACCGGAGGCCAGTCCATCATCATTGTCGTGTGGGACCAAGCTAGGCGGTGGGCGATTGCGGGGTTCATCATGGTTTGGTCGAGGACGGAGCGGCAAAGAGATGAAGCGAGGCATCATTTTGGTGTGATGGCTGATGAAATAGCCTATTCAATGACGAGTCGTTTGATGAATAAGAAGAAAAGCATTAATTTCCATCTGTGCTGAAAACTCAAAGTAAATAATCGTTTTTGGCCTTGTGTGTTGTGCGGGTCGACAGTGGCGTTTGTACGGTGGCTGCATCGTCAATATGGTAACTTCCTTAACAGGAGTGGCTGATGGTGCGCATGTGTTGTCTCTCGAAGTCGTCTAATATCGGTACGGTGAGTGCATAACAGGAAAACATCCCCGCAGGTTCATACACTGACATGATGGCTGACGGTACATCTTGATCAGTCGTGGGTGCAAGCACTGATACAAAGTAAGAGCGGAAAGAAGATTGAGGGTAAGCCATTGATTCAAAGCTGTTCCACGCAATTAATATGCTGACATTACAGGACCTTTTGGTTGAGTGAGGTACTATCCAACCGCCGTGCATCCGGCGCCAAAGAAGATTCTTCATCGGATTTGATGCCGATGGTACCACGGCCCGGATAAAATGCTTATGTATCAGACGGAATTGACGAAAACGACAAATAAGTATTCTTCTATTACCATCAATGGTGTGGCTCACAGGCTGCTGACAGTAACAATGTCGACGTCGAAACCCTCTTCTGCAATCAGCAGCGATTTAGCCACATGGCTTAACAATACCGATGAAACTCAACGCCTAGAGGCGGTAGCTAAACCAGATTTTCCAGCGATCATGGCGACGATAGCGCATAACCTTTGTGGACAGACTGGGTCTCGACTGGACAATCACCGGTGGTATTCCGACTTTCATCTGTGCTGGTTGTCTGACCCGTCTTGTTACCGCTGCATCTTCTCATATATTGAACGGATTTCAGTGTCTCAGTTCACCAGTAAATGGATATTCGACACCAAAGTCTAGTAAGATACGAAGCAGAGGACCATGGAAAGACCAATCCCTTCACTAACAATCAATCGATAGTGACATGAATTTGAACTCCAACATAAACAAACAGCAATCAGCCGAGGAAGCGAGGGCGACCGCCCCGACAAACCAAACGTTGAATACAGGACGATGCGCAAGGATCAATGGATCACCACGTAGTTCGGCTTCAGGAACTGTTGAAGCCACTACAGGCGACATATGGCCGGACAAGAGCTGTCCACTCACTGCGCACGACGTAGAGCGTATGCTGCGGATCTATCTCGGTATACAGAAGTCTATACTCGAAGACAGTCCTGTCAAAGAAGAAACCGCATCATCATCGATTACTCTTTCGGCTGTTTCTTCGGTGTCCTATCTTGAATTGTTATGCATTAGCCAGTGCGATTCTATCGACTCCTCGCATGAGATTCCGCGGCGGCAATTTTCACTTGATAATCCCAAGGTCGAATTGCAGCGTACTCGAACAGCCCAGCTATGGAAATGGCTTTTACAGACACACTTAATACCTGCGGAAGAGATGGTGTTGTATATAGGCGATGAGTCTGACTCGTGCGACGAGTGTGCCAGCTCCTGTACGTGTGGGAAGGGAGACGAATGCGTGAGCTCTTGCAGCTGTGAGGTGGACGAAGAATTTTCAAGTTTTGGGGATTATTACGAGCCTTGCAGGAGCCCAGAGGTTGGAGGGTTGCAGGTTGTGGATTATAACAGGCCGTATGTTATTGAAAATGGGCCGGATCATGAATATCCTAGTTATTGCGCTACTGAATACTACGATTGTGAGGATGAGGAAGACGAGGAGGAGTGGACTAGCGTAGCCACTGTTCAAAATGCCGTCGAATACAAAAGGAATTGAATATATGTATCTCCATACACGTGCATGTCGGAAACCTACAATGAAGTCCAACGGATACCGGGGCGGCTCGATGGGTAGCAATTGAGTGAGAAACAATGTCTTTGAATATAATACTGTCGTTTGTAGTGTCGGGGACTACTAAGTACAATGGTTCCTGTACATAGGAAGGGCGGAGCCCTACGGATGCCGCTAAGAGAGGCTCATGGCAGGCTTCGAGTGACATATGGTCTCATACTAACTGACCATGAGGAACAAACTTAAGGCTTTGTTTCTCATCCCGGAAAACCACTATTAAACTGACAAGTCTTTGACATTGTGGCCGTCCTGTGCTGTCTCATGGGGGCATTTGGCACCATTTTCATTTCGTCTTGCTCTCTTTTTCAATAAGGGAGCTCGTTTGATCCATGGTCTCTCGCGGGATTTCTACATCTGGCGCAGATCATCAGCTGCAATGACACCTGGGTACATAAGGTCAGTGGTAGACATTTTCATTGATCACGACTAGCCAACCGTTTACCAGAGCCTGATAACTGTGCAGAATCAAGTAAATTGTTGTTCCCGTCATGACCTCCTAGTTGACGGGCTGGGACGCATCAGCATGACACTGCGCCAAAAAGAAGCGGAACCTTGGGACTTTGTTACTAGTGCTGTTGTATCAGGGACTATATAGGAGGCAATTGCTATACAGTGAGAACGAAGACTTAGTGAGTAGCCATCAGACTGGGCAGAGGCGGACAGGTTCACCTGTCGCCATAGTTCGCGTTTGACTAATTACCGATGCGCTGATTAATTTATGATAGGGTTGGAACCCTAGCCGATTTCGTCCCACGTGTTGCTGCCGGATATGGAACACCCCCACGACATCATTTAAATGACCTCATTGATACTAGCGTCTTGGATATTGGTAACTGCTATTTCTAAGTTCTAGGAACATAATCCAATATAGGGAAATGAAAAAAATACGCCTGGCGTTTCATCTTAAATAGTGCAGTGCCCACAATCACGGTGGACTTGCACTGTCAGGTACTTTGTATTACTTAGGATTTATCTGTTGGACTCTGATAGACATCGACAAATAGTCTCCAGTTCCACTTGAATCATGCATTAGATTTGACCAGAAATCTATCTAAATATTTGCACTTCGCCAGAAGCAACATACCTGAACCGGTAATTACGCCAACCAATTAGAGGGTATTGAAACTACAGTTTTGTCATGACGATGTTTGCCAGACACGTGACATTCTTAGAACAATCAACTTGTACAGTAGTTGCCGTGATCATTTCGTTGACGATTTTCTTTTGGCTTTTTGGAGGGTCTGTCTAGCCATCAAGCCAATGTTTTACCATTCGCATATTTTCTTTACTCTCTTTTTTCTTCTCCTTCTCCTTACTCCTTTTCTTCTTCTTTTTCTCCTCCACCAACTGTTTCGACTTTGATTCCGATAATTTCTTCACCTTCTTCAAACATCGTCCACCACTTACAACACTGACACCTTGAGTGTACTTTCATCTCGCTAGTTAAATAAAGCTGCACTCCATCGCATCTCTGCAACACCGTTCCGGCCATATTGGTAGTAAGTTGCTTTGCATCCATTGGTTTGTCAAACTGTCCATCAATCATGACAAAGACTAACACAAACTCTATATAGCAAGCCCCAAAATACTACCTCGCCGCCATCGCTTCGAGCACAACCTCAATCCTCTATAACCTTGGTACTTTTCCCGACGTTTGGAGCTGATCCCATTCATCAGCCCATCCCGTTCATACTTGCGCCTCACTTCGTCAACTGTGAAGTATCAACCACGAAGATGCCTTCTGGACAGTCTGGCGGCTCTACCCAGGGAAACACCTCACAGGGTGGTAGTGGCTCTTCTCAGGGCCAAGGCTCTGGTGGTCAGGGCTACGGTAGCCACACGACCGTGTACGGCAACGGACCCTGTGCTTGCTGCACCTCTCGCGGCGGTGGCTCGTACGGCCCGAATGTTACCGAAGCCGAGAAGCGCCATTGATCCCTCAATGGCTATCTAGTATCCCTCTGTATATTTTAAGCATGCTCCTTTCGAGACATAATCTCTCTTTTGTCCTTTTTGTTTTTGTGTTGGGCGGCGCAGATATGTTACTACATCCGAAGCAGCGATCGTGTTGTTGACGGTGTACTTTTAATCTCGCTCGTCCAGCGTTGTGCGTTCTCTGTGTTGGGTATTTTGTAGCTTTAGTTAATGCCAGTTGCTTTGTTCACCAAGATACTTGTCAACGTCTACAATAGAAACCATATCGTTGTGTAGCCTGTTACTGAATGTATACGACTCCCTTCTGACAAAACATGGATCCCCATGTATGTATATGTCGAGACCCACGAGATATGCTGGACATGACTCAAAGGCCAAGAAATGATTTGCCCCATGACAGTGTCACCTATAGCGAAAGGGCCCGGCCCAGCCTTTGAAGTGAGACCTGTCACAAGATAACAAATCGAGAAGTACGGTATTGGAAGTGCCGATCAAGTATAGTTTCTCATGAAAAGGTTGCGAATCGGATGGCATGTTATCCTGAATTCTGAGAAATACACCAGGTTCAGCGGCTGGTTGTCTAAAGCGCCAAATATTGGTGATAGAGATACACAACTAGACTCAGTTACTATTGGCACACATGCCCTCGAAATATTGAAGGCCATGAAAACACTCTTTCACTACATGATCAAACACTTCATCATCGCTAGATCTGCCCCGGATTGTCCCCGGTCGTATATACCATTGAACCTCTCCGGGAGGCTAAAAACGTTTGATGCTGGATCCCAACGACATATCTCTGATCTCGAGGAACAAGTACATCTTCCCTAAAGGTGAACATTGCAACTCCGTGGGAAGTACACATCTGCGGGTTTGATGGTTACGGATTCACACGTTCCGGCCTACCTGGTCGTTGTGGCCCTCAGTTGCAATAATACTGAATTTCGGCAACGCTTCTGGCCGTACAATATACCTCGGTCACCGACATTCGTATGGCGGGCATGTCCAGGCCACTAACTGGAACGGCTCTACACATACGCCAACAAGAAGCTTCGAAACCGGCAGAATTTGACATGGAACTGACCTCTTGACCGGGTAGAGGTTAGGTAACGGTCCCCGCTACCCTGATATAAGCAAATGAACATCAGGAGAGCGAACCCAATAGCGTACAAGCGGGTCTAGTTAACTGCCAAATGCGCCTGAATGCCATGAAGAGTGATCAATCCGTTGCCGATAACCTGGCCCGGGTTTCCAGTTCGATTTCCGATAAACATAAAGATATCACCTGCATACAGATTTCATGATGTTGAGCAGGACATTTAGCCATTTTGTGGCTGAAGAATTGGATTGGTAAAGCGCTGGGAGTACCTGGTGAGCTACATCGTCTACCAACCCCACTAGGCCGTGGGAAAAAAGGTCATTTGTTAATTCTCCAGACCTTGCCACCCACTGCCTTCAGAGCTTGTCTATATCAAACAAAGTGAAGACATAGCAGAACTTCCCATGTGGTAGTACATCGTGGACGTTGCAAAAAAAGTGAAAAGTTTCCAAATACAGCTATTGGCACATGAACGAGCGTATTCCCAGGCGGAGATTCACGAAAGATATTCCGCTGTAGTGTAAGTAACTTAGACAAGGTAGACGGCTGTTGCTACGCGGATCCAAGTGATGTGATGCGGTTGGATCCGTACTGACTCGCCGATGATGAACGAAAACCATCTGTGACGACCATGTTACGCCCTCCAGACATAGTATTTAAGCACAGCGGGAGCCGGAAAATCACAGACGTGGGTACTATCAGACGCAGTGTCCATCTTCATGGTAGGTGTCGTTCTCGACCATGGGACAAAAGAATGACTATGCGCTGCAAACGGCCTTCATAAGATTTCTGGAACATGGACTACAATTTGTAGGTTTGTAAACATGGGGATCATTGAATAGCCGAGTTCATCACAAGACAGAGTATGGAGGTACTACACGAGATGAAGTAGAGATTCAATGACAGAATATGGGATTTACTCTGTGGCTACAGTTCGGATTGGCTCGGTTCCATATAGGACTGTATACACGCCTGCAATATGTGCCTTTTAAGCCACTGGAACTTGGTTTTTCGACGTCTTCCCGGTCGAAAATGGAATCAGGCAATCCAAATCATACATTCCGAGGTCTTTCAGCCTCTCTTTTTAGGATGAAATCCCCGCCCCAAGGTTGCTACGAATGCGGATGGGATGCTGATCACCTCGGGTATTTGAGATCGGGTACTATCTAGACTCCACCAGTCTTGTCTTGACATTCAATCAGGATGTGACGGAGATCTGACGTCGACCAAAAACGAAGACAGGCAGGTCAAGTTATATAAAGAGCATGGTAGGTAGTACAATCAAAGTAGCTCAGCATGTCGTGTATCCCAAAAATTGGGTGCAATGAGTGGCAATGAATGTCTCCTGGCGGGTGTCTATGTGTCAAGACCATGAGGTGTATCACGAGAGAGCACGTGGTATCTAGAGTGGCGCGTAAGCTCTGTTGAATTATGAAGACCATAGTAATGGCTGGTCACGAAGAACCTCGACATGGCGTCAACATGGTGACCGCAGGGGTACCATGTCGAGGGTCGTGAAGAATACTGTGGATACTCAACCACAGCGACACAAAAAGTTTTCTAACAGCCGTGACATATATGTAAAGATATGTTCTAGTTTCTCTCATCCCTTATAGTTTCAAGTTGATACAGCAATATGTACAATCAGTCGAATAACAATACTTCACCATACTCTCCACCACATCACAGATCTTCTAGATTTCGCACATGGATCAGATCTTTAGACAACGAAAGGATTGCATGAACATGCAAGCAAGCAATGCTATGCCATGTATCGTACTTCTGTGATTACAAGTCCTCGAACCAACACACGAAGCCGCAAGGGTTCAGGAAATGGACGTACAACCCGGCTTAGAGTCTGGAGTTACCCAAAGAGTGATGCCCAAACAATGGCATAGCTTACATGGGAAAAGGAAATGTGCGTTGCAGCAGAGCAAATGTCGAATCAGGAGACAATGGGTCGTGGCAGTTATCACCGGTCGCCATGCTGCTATAATATCTGCTTATGTAAGCATGGACTGTAGGGTAACACAGTCAGGGTTAGGTAATAGACTTCCCAAATAGGCAACAATGTTGACCGACACAGAAACTGCCCATGTTAAAGCTCTGGACAGTGTGGAGATGGAAACATTTATAACTTAGGATGAAGGACGGAGCATGAAAAGCCTGGAAGTGTAGCGAGCGTCTTGGGCATTGCATGATCATGTGCTGACCCATGCATGGCTGTACAAAGGTGGAAAACTGCAAGCTATCCATTTGTGTAGAGGCGTCACCCAGAATCAAGGCCCCGTCAATCTAGGTGACTAGTCTCAAAGATCAAAGGCAATCTGTCCTATGTGGAATTGGCAGGAAGTGACATACCCACAAAAATGTTGCATCGGAACTGACCGCCCCAAAATGAGCGTATATCGGACCGCCCCGAAAGTGAAGCTGCATGTGCCGAGGTCCCTAGTGATGTGTAAGCAGTGGCGGCGGGCTCCGCGGCTCTATGAATAATCAAGTCATCACCCATAGTCACCTGGAGTCCGCGCGCCTGCCCCCACAACGGTAGAGGTCTATACACACGGGCCACAATGATCACATTTAGAGTTGAAAGACCCACATTTGCCGGTTTAATGGCCGTGGGGCCCACAATTCACGACTGCCATTTGTAGAATTGAATCGTTTCTGCCTGGAGTCCCCAATCAGTAAGCCCAATTCTGTGTCTATAAATTGGCTGCCATTCCCCCGCGAAATTTTCCAAACTTCTTCCTCTTCTTCTCTTCATCTCAGAACGCCAAAACTTCCAAACCAAAAAGTCATCTTGTGGTAAGTCATCAAAGCAAATTTCCACCTCCACGACAAGAACTCAAATGACCTTTTTGATGTGACCTTCTTATTGAGATGCCATTGCTGACTCGGATACACCTTAGACATTCCCGACCATCAACACTTCAACACAATCTCGACAACCCTCGACAGCTCTTCGATTGCTGATTGCTTCCGATGATCATACTATGAGCTGCCTGTTGTTCCCGTTGTCTTGGTCAAGGCTGGTACAGCCTTACTCAGGATAACGTAAGACTTCGCGTGGCGAATAGATATGTAGGAACGATTGGCCACCGGCCTCGGCAATCGACTACAGCCCCCTCGACACCCGATAACCTTTGTATCTGCGGGACTCGGTACGACCTCTGGCTGGAACACCTGGCAGCTTGGCTGTGAGGGACGGACTGGTGGCTCTTGGGTCGTGTGTGTGGGTTATCGCCAAGACCACCGGAGGGTCTTGTATAAACGCTCGGGTATTGAGGACAAGGCTGTAGTGTGAGGCTGACTACCATCGACCTCTACTGCCTGTACTAGCCCCTTGGTAAGTTTTCCATTTCAATTCTGTGGTCTCCTATCGGACATCATTGCCACCGGACGTCACTTCGATTTCTTGCCTAATGTTATCCGGACTCACTGTACTAACATGTCAGCGACCCAACTTAGCGCCAACCATCGACGACGACCACCGATGCCGACTACCAACGACGACAGTGACGAACGACGACGATACCCGAGGACCGCCGACAACAATGGACACAACACGACACCGAGAGCCAACAGTTGGGGCCTTCGGGCTGTTAGTCTACGGGCTATGGGGTTTGACCAGTACTTCGACGTGTTCGGGAACTTGGTCAACGGTGGTGCCAGCATTGACGCCGGTGTGTGTTTGCGCACGTCACCGGATGTCCGTGTGGGGGACTGCTGGCTCTGCGGGATTCACATTTTTACTATTTTGTTTCTTATTTGGCCGGTTGTGGGGGGTCTTAGACCGCTGGGGTTCGATGCCATCTTAGATGACTTCGATTGGGTTTCCAGGTAGAGCCGGTGGTGATGCCGGCTCTGCGGGGCACAGACCGGCCAACATCTTTTTCTTTGTCTTTTCTTTCTTGTTTCTTTCCTTTGGCTTGGCCGGTTGTGGGGGTCTTAGACCGCTGGGGTTCGATGCCATCTTAGATGACTTCGATTGGGTTTCCAGGTAGAGCCGGTGGTGATGCCGGCTCCACGGGGCACGTACCGGCCAATTTCTTTTCTTCTTCTCTCTTTCCTACTCTCGGCCGGTTGTGGGGGTCTTAGACCGCTGGGGTTCGATGTCATCCTAGATGACTTCGATTGGGTTACCAGGTAGAGTCGGCGGTGATGCTGACACTACGGGGCACAACTCGGCCAAATTCTTTGCTTAATTTGTATATATATGTGATACTACCCCTATACTACCTTTGTGATCGTGATCTCCCTTCAGTGCATGTGTGCAGCTGCTTAATGTCGTCCTTTACATACCGTCTCCTGCCTCAAACCTCCACTCCGCGAACTCGCACATGATCCCAGTTTACGCTGCAGGACGATGCTGCTCATGATCAACTTCCAATTCATGCCAGGCTAATTTTTGACGGACAAAAACCCAATGCATGTTCCCTTCGTTGCAATGGAATACAACGTCACATCCATCAATTTATATACGGCCTCTCATGTAAAAGCAGGCTTTGCAGAGCAAGATGACGTCTTCGAGGCAACATGGACACCCCAAAGTTTTGTTCATGGTTCTTCATTGGTCTGGGTCATCAGATTAACCCGTGAGCTTCTCCGTTGCATCTATCGTATCCCCTATCAACCCTGTACTGCACCTTAACCTCATATCCCCGTGCTTTACCGTGCTCAGGCAATTCTGTCCAACCCAAGAGACGTTGACAATTCTCCTATCACGCCGTTGGCTGTTGATGCATCTATTTGCCATCGTCCAGCTCTGAAACAAACTCGCAGCGCGGCTGTTCGCTGGAAAGAACCCAGTAATGCTCGGTCTGTCCAAGATGCTGCCCTAGCCAGTGCGGCCCGTGATCTGGCGACAGAAACATTAGCCAGGTGATAACGGCCACCGTTATGACACTGGCGATACCCTTCTAGCGCTGTTGGTGATACCCAGACTACCCGAGACTTCTGGTGTCGAACCTAGCCCTATATTGTCGATCAACACATCCCCAGCTCAGTCCCAACGTGGTGACAGGTGTCGTACTGGTCCTAATAGTCCAGTTACCACGGTATGTGATCTTCATCTCTTCCGCAATCTCTCTTTCCTTACAACAGCCAGCTTCACCAATTCACTTTGGAGGGTAGACCCGGTGCGCCAATTCAGGCGCTTCACCTGGAACCTGAAAGCACTGAGAGTCATTATGTCATGCCGATATGCATATATCGAAACAAGTTCGCGATCAAGGGCGCCCCGCTACGTGCAATGGCCTGGCAGGGGGCGGGCCTGTACCCCTAATTCTCAGCGCATAACCCTAATAAACTGTTACATGGAAACCGCGCCCTTCCTCTGATACGCCGGCATTATGTTCCTCTACAATCGTATGTGGATGAACTGCCCACGATTACTCGTGCGACAATATCTGTTGAATGTGTCGGCCAGGTTATCGATATCGAGTCTGACCTGTTTGATAATAGATCGGAGCCTATCTTTCCGCTCGTACAACGTGACGCTCCGTGATGCTGCCTTACGAGCGAACCACCCGACGTTATACAGACTGGCTTCGCAGGTAAGCGTCAGTGTAGCCCCCCCAAACTTTACACAATCATGCATAACATAACACGGGTTTGTAGATCCAGGACTCGGTGCGTGATTCTAGCTGCCACATGGAGGTCCGTCGCTACCAATGAATCCCCTGCAGTCACTTGTAACATGCGCAACTCTGGTTGTCCTACTGACACAAAGCTAACATAGCCTCAATAGAGGCGGCGGTAGCATACCAAACGACGCCTTATTCGGCTAGTGTTCCGCTACAGGAAAATAGTACATCTGCACATGCTAAGCCTTCACTCAGTTTAACAGTGTTCCGTCATTGTTATAGCCTCACTCCTGGAACATGACATCAGACTTTTGGTACATGAATTGCCTGCTACATAAACCCCATAGACCAGCACTAGTAACAAAGTCCGAAGGTTCCACTTCTTTTTGGCGCAGTGGTATGCTGATGCCTTCCAGTCCGTCAACTTCACGCAGGGACTTCAGGAGACAAAGAAATACTAGACATTGCTTTGATATTTAGAGATCAAGTAGGTATTATCCTGGTGACCGCTCATGAGACTTGTCTATCTAGTGACCACGCAAATAGAAGTTCAACCTCATCGTTCATGCCAAAAGATCAAAGGCAGTGACGCAAATGAGAGCACCAAAGAAGATATCTGATCCGTGATTTTGTCATTATCGCGCTCAATCTGTGTGAACATCTCGCCTGGAAACTACAGACGGTATTTTGTTGACAAAGACTCCTGTTGGTCTCCATCGGTAACCACTTCGCACCCAACGATCGGCCAGCGAAAAGAAACGCCGAAGCTAATTTATCTTGCTTAAGAACTGCGATTACCGCAAGGCTCAAACGGCAGCGGACAAGAAAAGATAACCAGTCCGCCAAACAGACTGGCGCAGACATAAAGCGGGACCGACAGACTACCAACACCAGCGGCGGCAATCAAACTGGATACAACACCCATGATCCGGTTTAGCCCCACGACGATACCGTTACCGGTAGCGCGATGAGCCGACGGAAGGACCTCGGGGGTGTAAGCGAACAACACGGCGTAGTACATGTTGATCGAACGCTACCGAGTTGGTGATGGTGTAGTTGGCCCACACTCGAGAGGCCGTTAACTCCTGCTCAGTGCCACGAAGCTTCAAGTACTTGCGTCGTTAACCTATGACATCTTCTTGGCCGAAACGGGGTCCTCTCCGGCGCCAAGTAGATCTGCCTGCCGGCAGATCGATTGCTGGTCACCAGTGTCCTGGGGGGACACCGGCTCCAACGAAGAGGTCGCATCGTCGCGACATTCGGAGACTCGGACTTCAACCGAGTCTTTCTTGTTCAAATTCGCCATAGCGAGTGGCCTTTTTGAACAAGAAACGAGAGAAAGGAAAAGAATGTGTTGTATAGAACAACGAAGAACAAAACGAAAAATCAAGGAATTTTGTAGTGTAATACCAAGGCAAAACAGCTTGGCGGGGTACGGGGTGAACCCAATCTGGTCAATGGACTATCAAGAAACCAAAACGTTAATGAACGAGTCACGGATAATATGTCTAAAACATCCCCCGAAAACCATGAAGATATTACGCAACAGGATACCAAGTTAACCGAGTCCTGTCTTGACAATTCAGAGGTCAAGAAGACGGGGAAAAAGGAATTCCAGAATACTTACAGATTGGACCAAAGACCATTGACATTTCCTTGGCTAGAACCGGGTCTTCCCCGGCACCAAGTAGATCCGCCTTCAGGGAGATCGATTACTGGTCACCAGTATCCCGAGGCGATACCGGCTCCAGCGAAGAGGCCAAACAATCTTGGCTTTGTGAAATGCTTGCCTGAGCAAAGTCTGTCTTCCCCGCGTTGCTGATTTTCAGGCGATCTCATGAAAATGGCAAGGCAAACGGGGTTTGATGTTCCCAACAACCAAGGTTGGTTGTCTGGCTCGAGCGGTAAAGTTCCAAGACGGCGCTCGGAAGTTGGAGTTGACCGAGTGTCGGTAAATGAGAAAGTGTTGTCGAGCAGCATAAACAGCAGTTCAAACTAGCTGGACTTGGGCTACTTTATATAGTTTTCGAGGCCGCCAGTCCAGTCCCGAATTGCCGCGTCATGGTCACATGAATCTTTGGTTGAAAGTTGAGTGAGATTGCGACATTATTCCTATGATGGATTTATATTAATGGGATGATGAGATACCACATACTCTACATACGGTAGAGATGGCAACAGATACATTTCACGCGATTAGTAGAGACGATATAACTATGTCGATATGTCAAACTGGACCAACAGAAGGGCGGGTAAACCTATAAACCCCGATATATACCTGGCTTTGTCATCGCTACGCACCGGAGCAGCCCCGTTGACAATAATCCGAAGGCGAGATCAGACACCGCCGCGGTCATCTGACAAGCCTTGCGGCTTCGTCCATAGAGACTGTAGGACATGGACGAGGTGGGCTGGTTCGCACGTTCGGCTCAAATTCCCTGACGGACCTGAACGATATCTTTAGACCTATTTAATGCGGCAAAACTCTCAAGTCGGCTAGCACAAAATCAATTCACGGTCGTGCTGCTTATCTACTGTGCACTTGCAAAACTAGAAACCTCCCTTTGCCAAAACATAGTTTTCGCGAGTGTCTCTCTTCCAGGTCTCACAAGTTGTGAGCCTAGGGCGTTGATTCAAAGCAAGGGGCTTGGAAGAGACACCAAGCGTAGCGATGCCCTTGATGAGTCTAGTTCTCACAAGTTGCGACCGCAGATTGTCGAATATAGGCCAAAATCTCGTCAGAAAGAGATATAATATCCCGGCGCATCAGACTACTCAGACTACGGCTAAGACTAAATTCAGCCAAGACTTTCTCGCCAAGGGACAAGTGGAGGATAGCTAGGACTAAACCTAGTTGCACGAAACAGCAGCGATCTTAAAGCTCTGAGTGAGGTACCTTCGCAAATTCGGCAGTTGGGTAGGTCAGTCACAGCACCTCGAGCTGCCGTGCGGCTTTATAGAGCCCTTGGAGTGTAAGTCCGGCGGTCAGTGTGTACCCTAACCCTATGGTTATTGTGGTTGTCGCCAGTGTGATTGTATTTTCAGCCAGAGGACTTTACAATGCCCCGTTAACACACAGATACTATGTTCATTGAACCTGTTGAAGTGGATTACTCTTGTGCGGAGTTTTTGTATGAGGAAGACGTTACTGTTTGTGGGTAAGAACATAGGCAGCGACTCTATATGCTGCTGGTTACACAATACAGGAGAAGGGCGACGGATAGAGCCTTATAAGTTATGACGTGTGATGTCTACGACACTCTGAAAGTAGTGTCCGCGCTATTTCACCCTGACGCACATACAGACCTATTGGCATCAGGTCGTTCCATAATCGCGCTCATATCTTGGTCAAACCATCCATACATCCCGTTTCTCGGTGCAACTTGGCTGTCCGACAACAAGATGAGTGTGAGACTCTGGACACAGTTTGTTTGCACACAAAGTATTGATCAGCTCGAGGGCGGCCACTCTTGGATACCACAGGCGGGATATATACCACGACTGCCGGCTTCGACATACCGCGGGAAAAGTTTGGAATCACTGTCAGGGTAATGGCATTTCCTACACGGACTCTAGTAAGAAAAAAAGTTACTAAACAGTGCTTCATATATACAGATTAGGGAGGTATTATCCTGATGATCTCTCATGAGACTTGTCTATCTAGTAAAGAAAAAAAAACAAAGGTTGAACCTCAGCTTCCATGCGAAAGATTACAGACAATGATGTAAAGAAAAACATCAAAGCAGCCATCTAATCCATGATTTCGCCAGTATCGTGTTCA
This sequence comes from Huntiella omanensis, assembly GCA_000833645.1. NCBI lineage: Eukaryota > Fungi > Ascomycota > Sordariomycetes > Microascales > Ceratocystidaceae > Huntiella > Huntiella omanensis. Next base: position 22,436 of record JSUI01006403.1, read on the forward strand.
ATCTTTGTGAACATCTCGCCTGTAAACTACAGCCGGTATTTTGTTGATGAAGACTCCTATTGGTCTCCATCGGTAACCACTTCACTCCCAACGATCGGTCAGCGAAACAACACGCCGAAGCCAATTATCTTGCTTAAGAACTGCGGTTACCGCAAGGCTCAAAAGGAAGCAGACAAGACAAGATAACCAGCCCACCAAACAGACTGGCGCAGACATAAAGTGGGGCCGACAGACTCCCAACACCAGCGGCAGCAATCAGACTGGAAACAACACCCATGATCCGGTTCAGTCCGACAACGATACCGTTACCGGTAGCGCGGTGGGCAGACGGAAGAACCTCGGGCGTGTAAGCGAACAACACGGCGTAATACATGTTGATCGCAAATCCTGTGAGACAGGCGAACACAGTCTCGGTTGTGCTGTTATGCACAAGGAAGAGGTAGCCCAGCAGAAACAGGCACGAGAAAGCGGCCGACAGCGCCATGGTATAACGACGACCGAGGAAGCGGAGGTTACAAAGGTAACCAGCGAGAAGAGGACCGGGGAATGCCGCCGAGTTGGTGATGGCGTAGTTAGTCCACACCTGCGACGGCGACAGTTCTTGTTCGGCGCCACGAAGCTTCAAGTACTCCGGGAGGAATACATAAAACAGAGGATACGCCAGACCGATGCTCCCCCACTTCAAGATGAGAAGCGTGGAGCTCCAGGCCATCTTCCGAGTGCCAAAGATCCCCTTGATGTGGCGGGTGACATCGGAAGCACGGAAAGCGGGCTTCTTGTCCCCATCACCGGCCATTCCGGCAACCTTCCCGCAAGACTCTAACTGCTCGAGAGTCAAGTCACACTCGCGGTTGTACTTCTCGGCGATTCCGGTTAACGTCTTGACGACCTCCTCGTCCCGACCTTGGGTGATCAGGAACTTGGGGGTCTCATCGAGACGGAAGGCGAAAACACGGATTAACGACAGGAGAAGGACAAGTCCACCGTTAACGATGAACACCATGCGCCAGCCGAGGTTGTTGGCGCGGGTACAGGTTTCGACGTCTGCGCAGTTGAATTTTTCGGGCGCTAGAAAAGAGAGGTAGGGGTTAGCTATGGTCTTCCAGTGGATTACCGTATTTGGTTTAATTAGTAGTGTAACTTTAACATGTGAGACATACCGAGGAAGATCCAAGAGACAAGACCAGTGACAGCCTGGCCAAGACCCCACCAGCAAGCCATAGAAGTCAACACCCAAGCATATTTGCTCGGTAAATATTCCAGGAACACCGTGACGTCCAAAACGAGGTTACCACCAATGGTGAACCCGATCAAAGACACCATTGCGCCAAGAAGACCCCAGTTGGGCATACCACCCGCAATGCAGCAGGCGACGGCACACCCAATAAGGGTGACATTGAAGGCTAACTTGCGACCGATGGCGTCAGCCGAAAACCCCCAGAAAAGCGCACCGAGGAAAAGACCGGCGAAAAGGCAGCAGTTGAGCATATAACGGAAGCCGACCTGCCCGAACTCCAAGAATGCGGGCGCGGCCACAACAGATTGGATTAGAACAATCTGGGAGTCCACCGCATAGCCAAAGCCATTTAAACAAAACAGCTTGGCATGGTACGGGGTGAACCCGATTTGGTCAATTGCCTGGAAAAAAACAAGAGTTAGCAAACTCGGTCGCAAAGGATTCATCTAAGACATTCCGATAAGATATGACGTCATTTCGCAACAAAATAAAATGCGACGAATTGAGAAAAATAGTGCGCCCGTGAAAATTCAATTGGAAAGACGGTCGGAAAAAAAAAAGAATTCGAGAATACTTACATCGTTAACCATCGACATTTTGTTAGCCAAAACCGGGTCTTCCCCGGCGCCCAGAAGATCCGCCTTTCGGCAGACCGATTTCTGGTCACCAGTATCTTGCGGGGACACTGGCTCCAGCGAGGCCGCATCATCGCGACATTCGGAGACTCGGACTTCAACCGAGTCTTTCTTGTTCAAAGTCGCCATAGTGAATGACTTTTCTGAACAAGAAACGAGAGAAAAGAAAAGAATTTGTTGTATAGAACAACAAAGAGCAAAACGAAAAATCAAGGTATTTTGTAGTGTATTATCATCGGTAGTCTTTTCGGACAACTAGATAATGGAAAGAAATGGATTTTGCGTTGAAGAGAAAGAGGAACAAGATTAGAACCAGATCAGAATGGAAACTAGAGCCCTTTAAATACTTTTCTCGCCATCAAAAAATGTCGAAATGGACTAGTAAGAACGTGGAATATCTCGTTGGAGATTTACAATATTTTCACACTTGTACGCGGTATGGCGTAACAGTTCTGAGCTATATGGATATCGTAAGTCGATTGGAACGTGTCTTGGAGACATTCGCCGCAATAGGTATCCGGTGGAAACTAAAGTAATATATCTAGCCCGAGTAGTCTTAGCAAAATGAACAATTCGCCGCATGGCTACAGGAAGTGGTTCATCGGTATGCACATAACGTAATGGGACAGACTCTAGACCTCGAGGTACATAAAAACGTGCTGGAAAGCTTGAGTACTAGGGCAGATGTCGATTTCTCGATTGGGACATCAGAAGGCAGAGCTCTTAACCAATGACAACTGCATCCAACATACACTAACGAATCCCCTTCACGGGCTAAAAGCTATAGTATGGCAACTCCCGCCACACACACAAAACACGATTGAAAATTCAAAATTCAAGAAACAAGTAATCAATTGAATGCCCTGTCGCTCGTCCTGTCAGCACCAACAAGGCAAATATCCTAACTAAACTTTTCTACTCGGACCCGCTTCGTCAAGCTTCGTCGGTGCGTCCCCTCTCGGTGCCCCGGAGCTCGATGGCCCTGGGTCCGTCAAAGGCAACTCTAAACTCATGGCCGACATCCTTTCAGTGACCAACGGAAACTCCCGTGGCTTTGGTTGTGCTTGTTCTGAGACGATCGTTTGCGGAGGCGCTAATTGCGGGGCAAGCTGTTGTGGCGAACTTGTAGGATTCTGTGGCGTAAAGTGTGGCGCTGGCTGTGGCTGCGGTGAGCGAACCCCATCCATGCTTTGCCACCCAGCGATAAAATGTGCGGGGTAACTGGGACTAGCAGCGCCGGACATTGCTAGTGGCGAGCGCAGACCCATTGCGAGTGCGCTTCCGGGGGTGCCCAGTCCGGTCAACCCATCTCCGTCACTGAGCCAACTGCCTCTCGGGCTCGCTTCCTCTCGCGGACTGCCGTGAAGACTACTAGTAGCAGAGCCGTTCCATTTGCGACCGCGTAGGCGTAGAAGAGCAGAGAGGGACATGTTATCGTCGGTATCAGACATCATCGCAAGCTGGGCGAGACCTGGCGATGTGAACCCATGTAAAGACATCAAAGAATTGCGATTAGAATACTCTGACCGTTCCGTGATGGGCGTTAGATTGGGCTCACGTACAACACGACCCGAGACCGACCGATTAACGTTTGACCCGCCTGATGGCCCAAAGTAACCCCCATGGCCATACTGGTACTTCGACCCACCGGGTAACTGATTTCCAAACTCCTGTCTGTACCATCCGTCATCGTCGTTGGCCAACGCCATATCATTGGCTTCTTCGATCCAGTCGTCATCGTCCATACCGTAGTCGTCAAGGTCGTCGTTTTCGTAGTCAGCCATGTTAAATCCCCCACCCTGTTCGTCTTCATATCCACCAACGTCATCATCCTCATAACCCGCAAGACCATTGTCATTGACGTCATCTTCATAAGTCGGGTCAACATCCCACGATTCTCGCTTGAACTTGCCATCATCAGCTGCTTGTTGGGTGGCTGCAGCCAGCGCCGCCTGGTAAGCAAGAACATCCTGTGGATCAGTTTCTGGCCCGATACCTCGGACATTCGGAATCGGAGCGTCCGTCATGTCCGCCACGGGACCCTGCGCTTGCTTAATTGGCAAAAAAGTCGGGATCATAATTGGTGGCAAAGAAGGCCCGGGAGACGTCTCCGGTGTGCGCGGCGAAATANCGTCATCGTCCATACCGTAGTCGTCAAGGTCGTCGTTTTCGTAGTCAGCCATGTTAAATCCCCCACCCTGTTCGTCTTCATATCCGCCAACGTCATCATCCTCATAACCCGCAAGACCATTGTCATTGACGTCATCTTCATAAGTTGGGTCAACATCCCACGATTCTCGCTTGAACTTGCCATCATCAGCTGCTTGTTGGGTGGCTGCAGCCAGCGCCGCCTGGTAAGCAAGAACATCCTGTGGATCAGTTTCTGGCCCGATACCTCGGACATTCGGAATCGGAGCGTCCGTCATGTCCGCCACGGGACCCTGCGCTTGCTTAATTGGCAAAAAAGTCGGGATCATAATTGGTGGCAAAGAAGGCCCGGGAGACGTCTCCGGTGTGCGCGGCGAAATACTAAGAGCAGCACCTGTGGTAGCTTGATCGGCATCTGAAAGTGGCGAAACTTCTCCGGCAGTATCTTTCTGGTTGGCATCGGGCGCCACCTCCGTCGAAGGTCCACCTTCTCTTCCCTTCGCTTTCATAATCATGCGCTGTGCTTCAGCAAAGGCGCCGGGAATTGGCCGCCCGTACTCGTCCGTATCGTCCAGATCAAATAACGACTCGTCAAATCCCTTGTCGTCGCCAACCACAAATTCGTCCGTGATAAATTCCCCAGCAAACTCGTTCTCCTGTACCTGATCAAACGCCTTCTCTTCGTCAGCCAATGCGCCCAGGCGTTCGACGGCTGGCGCATGCAACTTGAACATCTCTTGTTGTTCCAAGGGTACAGCATCGGGCTCTACAGAGCCACAAGATGATAGCGGGCTGTTTATTCGGACGTATGGCTCGGTAGTCTCTTGGGTAGGTGGCTGGAAGGTTGGCGATGGTCCCTGCGGAGTGTCTTTTGTATAGGCGAAGCCAATGACATTACCATCGGCATCGCGCGGTGTCACAGACAGACCCGCAGAGCCGGGACCAAGAGAGCCAGATACTGGTGGGGAACGCATGAAGTCAAAAGCGGAGTAATCTTCGATATTTGGCGGTACGCGTGTTTCGATAATGTGCTCGACAATAGGAGATTCGGAGGTGGTGACTTCGGGTGCAGGTTGTGGTACAATTGGTGCTGTTGAAGAATGCTGCGATACAGCGTGCTGTTCCTTGACTTCCTTCTCCCTCGCCTCCGCTTCCTTCGCTTCCTTCTCCTTCTGTTCGGCCGCTTTCATATCCTCCAAAGTCAAATGGCTCAATCCGCCTCCGCCCTTACCATATGTACCCTCGTACTCCCATAAGTCTTCGTCCTCCTCCTCAATGACGTCCTCCTCATAACCGCCTGGAATCTCCTCCTCGTAGTCGTCATCCATCATTGCGTCATAGTCAAAGTCGGGATCAAAGTCATCGAACCGATCATCACCTTCCATAAAAGCGTTTGGTGGTTCAGGCTCTTCAATTTCGCCGTGTCTTTGTCGATGCTTTTCTTCGAGCAGCTTCTCCTGCTTAGCTGCACCTATCATGTCGAAACTAAATCGTGACGAAGTGCTCTTCATGCGCCGTGATATTGAGGACTTGAGAGATACTTCTGAAATTGAAATATTCCGGGACCGACCAGTCTTACCCTGAGAGCGCATAGAGGAGGATGGTTCGACGGAGGCCTGCTCCAGTACTCCATCTTCCTCGGGAATATCCGCATGCATAGGTTGCCCAGTTGAGAAATCATCGTCTGTTCCACTACTAGTCATGGTTCCGCTTGAAGTCGTAATTGTCGCGGCGCCTGTCGACGCTCGGCTCTTCTGGCTGCCCGTGGCCATGTCCATATGTACTGGGCCAACCCCGCGCAAGTTTGACGTCGATGCCGATCCCGAGAGACCCCTAGCCATTAATCCCGACATATTCTCTCCCTGGGCCGTGGCCGTAGTGGGCCGTGGAGGGAGAGGAGAGACAGCGGGAGCTGTCAGAACTGGCGGTGCGACTGCCGAGTGTGGGGTAGGACGTGGACGAGGAGCGCTAAAATCATGGACTTTAGTTCCACGAATTCGCGGGTCGGAAAATTGGGCTTCCTCTTTACCCAGAGGTCTCAGATCGGGAACACTGTTGTTTGCTTTTCGGCGCAACAAGAGCGTAGAAACAGGTCGCAGAAACGTTATTCCCTTTGTCTTTTTAGGGGGTTGTGTAGGCTTAGACTCCATACCTGAGGCTAAGGGAGATGTCGCAGAAGCATCGGCCATTGTCAGTTGTTGCATCATCTCCTGGTTGGTCTTGCGATCGGTTGGTGTGACAAAACTCGGACTCTTGGCACCGGGGGTATTACTAGTATATGGTGACAGACCAGAACTGGATTGGCCAAAGTTGGACGGAGATTGTGGAGGCATTGAGTTTCTATGAGGAAGTGAATCAAGATCTGGCCTAGTGTCTATGGGGGGAAGAGGGTTTCTAGAGAGAGTGTTGAGAGTTACTGCGGGAGGTGACATGGCTGACGAATGATCAAGCTTTGTGGCGATTGGGGCGGTGTTGGTACGACGGCTCTGGAAATTGAGTAGTTGAACGCCGCCCATAAAACTTGAGGTAGACTCTTTTTCTACAGATGGTTTTTGACCGGGGACGGAAGCTGAAGCCGAGTGTTTGCGGCCGCCCGAGGTTTCTGCCGTGACATCTTGTGCAAACACAGGTGCTTCGGATCGAGACGGCTTGGACGAGGGTAACAATAGAGACTTTGTCTTGGAACGGTACGGTGATGACGCACGATTACTGGTAGAAACAGCAGGCTGAGAAGTACCGAGATACGAGACGGTACCTTGCTGTGTCTGGGATGTGGGTATTGGCGGGGCGGACGGCAGCAGGGAGCCATGGTCAGGCTGTGGCGGAGCAGGCGGAGTGGGATTTGAGGCGCCACGGCGGTGAAAGCGGAGATGCGATAACATGGACATGGCGGATGTGGCTCGGGAAGGTTCCTTGCTCGTGCGTGTGTCGAGTGTTGTGGTAGTGGATCAAAGGATTGGAGCAAGCAATTGGAACGCGCCGACGCAGGTCCCGTGTTGTGTTGCACAAATGATGGGCGTATGTGAGGATTGCGGACTAGGGATATAATGGAATGAAAGTAATGAGTGCAGCCATTTATGAGGTCGTTTCAAGTAACATTAGACTGGTGAACGAGCAAAATATTGGTGATACAGCAAGAAACTGGCGGTGCTAGGGATGTGTGCAAGGAGCGTATAGGCGAGCTGTCGGCGCAAAATGTTGGAATTCTGGAATGCGGCGAGTATATTGATATTAAAAGAGGGGTATGAATGTAACGATAGCGGCTAAGGATGGCGGCTGTGGCAACTGTCTCGATAGGAAGCAGACCAAAAATGAAGGCTGAGCTTGATTGGATTCTAAGGATCTGAAGAAGAAGAGAGGTTTTTAGGATCCCGTAGGTTGACAAAATAAACAGAGAAAATAAAATGGTCTGTGGGGCACAGACGGACATAAATGACAAGCTTCAAAGGGCTAAAAGCACATGCATTCGAAACAGCAAGAAAAGACGGGCGGACGGGCAGTACTGGTGATGGTCACAATGAATGGGAATGAAACAGTGAAACATAGCTGACGTACGTGAAGGGTTATAAAATGAAGATCTAGGGTCAAACGAGTCGTGAGCCAATCAATTGAGCAGAAGTAGCTTGGCCAAAATGACTACACCAGACAAGAAAATGATCAAAGAAGAGCGACAACAAAGGAATGTAATATACAGGGCTCCATATTTGAAGAGGGGGCCAAAACTAGGTTTTTTTCTTTCTCACGAGCTGACGATAGTAAGGGTCGGTCAGCCGGTCGGTCGGTCATAGCTTATGTTGTACACATGGCAGAAATTAGGTGCANCAGAGAAAATAAAATGGTCTGTGGGGCACAGACGGACATAAATGACAAGCTTCAAAGGGCTAAAAGCACATGCATTCGAAACGGCAAGAAAAGACGGGCGGACAGACAGTACTGGTGATGGTCACAATGAATGGGAATGAAACAGTGAAACATAGCTGACGTACGTAAAGGGTTATAAAATGAAGATCTAGGGTCAAACGAGTCGTGAGCCAATCAATTGATCAGAAGTAGCTTGGCCAAAATGACTACACCAGAGAAGAAAATGATCAAAGAAGAGCGACAACAAAGGAATGTAATATACAGGGCTCCATATTTGAAGAGGGGGCCAAAACTAGGTTTTTTTCTTTCTCACGAGCTGACGATAGTAAGGGTCGGTCAGCCGGTCGGTCGGTCATAGCTTATGTTGTACACATGGCAGAAATTAGGTGCATGAGATTTTCCGGTTTTTGATGATTTCTGGATGGCGGCGGCATCAACTGCAGTTATACGGGATGCATGAGAATAAGCAACGCCATTGATGACCCGGTAGACGCCAGACAAACATTTCTTTTGCCAATAAATCAAAACACGGACCCCAGTTCGTTATCAAAGTCCTGGAACGTCCGACCGTCGTTTACAGTCATAGGGTTATATTAACCCTACCATTGGATGAAGTGTCACGATCAATTTGTATGTATCAAAGGCGACAAAGGACTCGAATAAACAAACATCACTCAATCAATCAATCAATCGATATGTATGAGAAGTACCAACTTGTTGACTAACCCCATCTCTTTGTACATATGTACATACCACGGAAGCTGCACCATCTCATTGATTCTCCCTAGATATGGCCACAATTAGTAGCAAACCGCCCATGAGGCGGCACATCTGGAATGCTCGAGTTTGCGGGATAGGGATAGAGATTCCTAAGGTCGTCTAGAAGAGACTTGTTTGTTGTTTTGTTGATATTGGATCTTGATGATGACCGATGTTGTATAAAATGGCGAGTCTTCCGATGAGAGGAAGGGGAGATTGAGAGAACAGATCCACATCACAACAGCTTCTTTTACATTCGAACCATTCTACCTACTCTACAATACAAGTTTACACATATCTTCAGTTTACACTTACATCAACATGAGATTCTCAACTGCTTTCGTCACTGCAGCCACAGCTAGCCAAGCTGCAGCTGCTACTTGTGATACCTGTAGGTAGTCTTACATTCATCCTAACTACAAAGACTAACATGTATAGGCACTTCTTGGTACCTCATCAACTATGGCGATACTTGCAACTCCATCGTTGCTGCTCACCCTTCTACTAACTTGGACACTCTCTACTCCCTTAACCCCTACATCAACTCGGGATGCACCAACCTTCCTTCTGGCTTTGCCCTTTGCTTGTCAAAGGAGCTTGAGGATGCTCCCGTTCTGGGATCTTGCGGATCTGACGAGAGTACCAGTTCGGTTGTTGTTGGAACTACCAGTGCTTCTTCCAGCGTTGTTACATCCATTGCTACCACCTCTGTCGTCACATCTTCTTCCGTCGTTCCGACTGTCGTCGGTTCTACCTCCTCAGTCGTGCCTACGGTCGTCACATCTTCTTCCGTAGTTCCGACTGTTGTCGGCTCTACCTCTTCAATCGTGCCCCCGGTCGTCACATCTTCTTCCGTAGTTCCGACTGTTGTCGGCTCTACCTCTTCAATCGTGCCCCCGGTCGTCAACTCTACCTCGTCCATTATCGACACTACTGCCGTTCCCGCATCTACCAGCGGTAGCTCCTTGAAGTTCATCACCCTCTCTGGCTGTGACTCTTCAACTGTGACTGTCTCAGTCCCTTCATCTACCCCGTCTACCAGCATTGCGACCTCTTCGGTGCCCTACGCTAACACCACTACTTCCATCATTCCTGTCACTGTTACCCCTGGCCCATCTACCGTTCTGACTACTGTCACCGTTTACCCCACGGGCGGTGTTGTTGGATCTGAGGTTGTCCTGACTAGCACTGTCACCCCTGGCCCTTCGGTTTACTACTCTACCGTGACCGTCTACGCCAACTCGAGCTCCACAGCCGAGAGCACTTCCGCCGTCCCNGTGACTCCTGTTGTCTACAACAATGCTACCACCGTCACCGCTAACAGCACTACCGCCGTCACCACTGCTGCTGTCACTCCCAACCCCCGTCTCCGTATCATCTACTACACCATCACCCGCGGTAACAGCCAGACTATCACCTCGACTGTTGTTCCCGCTACTGCTGTTGTGTCCACCGCGACTGGCGAGGTCTTCAGCACCAGCACCTCGGTTGCTGCCGTCTCGTCTACCTCCCTTGCGGCTTCTTCCTCTTCCACTGCCATTGTTGCCCAGCCTAGCGTCGCTACCTTGACCTTCTCTACCGCTGTCCCTGCTGTTCAGACTGCCGTCTCGTCTAGCGCCAACTCTACTGTCTCCCTCTTGACCCTCACTTCATCGGCCCAGGCTTCTCCTACTCCTGAGATCTATGAGTCTGTTCAGGTCAGTGTCTGGACTGTTTCCGGTACTCCCCGCTACTCCACCATTACCTACACCCTGACTCCCACCGCCGCTGTTACTGGTGTTGCCTCTTCCACTGGTGTTGCTTCCTCCGTTGCCACTGGTACCGTTCAGTATGCCACTATGACCTACTCTTCAGCCGTCTCTGCTTCAACTGCTGTCGTTTCCAGTGTCGCTTCTTCCTCTTCCAGTTCCAGCTCCACCGGTCTCGGCTACAGCCTTGGTTACTCCACCATTACCATCTCTGACGGTGCTGCCGCCACCTCTACCTCTTCTGCTGCGGGTGGTGCCGCTTCTGTCTGGTACTCTACCATCACCATCTACCCTTCTGCCACTGCTACCGGTGCTGCTAGCGTCGACTCCTCGGCTGCTGCCATTACTGCCTCTGCTTCTTCCGTTGACCCTTCCCTGATCTACTCCACCATCACTGTCTACGACGCCACCCCCACCGCCGTTGCCACCAACGCTGTCTCGTACAGCACTGAGACTATCACCATCCCTGGTGTTGCTACCCCCGTCACCTCTACTCGTACCATCACCCTCTCCGGTGCTGCTACTAACCAGGCCGAATCTACCGTGACTAGCAAGAGCTCTGACTACTACGTTACTGTGTTGACCATCACTCCTACTGCCACTGAGGCTGCTGCTACCGTGACCCAGGTCACCTCGTCGTCTGGTGGTGTGAGATACTCCACTGTTGTGTACACCATCTACCCCACGGGCTTTGTTACCCAGACCCGCCCTTCAGGCACTGCCTCAGCTTAAATACCAGGGGATAGATGCAGTCTCCATTGGTAGACTAATTTTTGGTAGTAGTCCTAGATACGCATATGATAGTCTAGTTAGTAGGTAGGTCGGTGATGGCGAGATAGAGATAGAAGCAGCTGTTATGACATGCAATTATGAATCCATTCCTCTACGTTATCACGTAGATAATCCATTTTAGAATCAATACACGAGAATTCTGAGTTAAGAAATCCACTGTTTTATTGTAGCATAAAGTACTTTTCTTTGGTGACAAATGACCCATACTAACTGCAAGAATGACAACGCCGCGCTACATTATAAAAAGAAACAAAAAAACCCCAAGCAAACAAAAACCGTCAAAAAAAGACAAACCTGGCTTCCATTTCCCCATTTCGCATCTCCAATTCCATGGTCTGATCAGCTATGTGCAGAGCCTTCCTCCACCACGCGATAACCATGCCTATTTTCGGTTGTAACTCCCGAACACGCCATTCTGACGTCGTCCGACAGCCAAATACCCTCTATCGCCTGCTAGCTCCTGTACGGCTGGCCAGGATTGCTGCGTTACATTGCAGAAGCCTGTGCTACAGTGAATTGCGCTGCGAACATGCGGTGCATGCAGGAAATGGCTTGGACCAGATTGCGGTGGAACGGAGACGGCCATGTTAAACGGGGTGGAGGTCGGTAGATAGGCGGCGGCACCATCACGGGCATCTTGCATGCTTCTTATGAGATACAATGTCCGCCAACCAATAGCTTCACGGGGCCAGCCTAGCCCCTCACGCACTAATCGCGCTCTAAGCGAAAAGCGACGCACCGCCAGACTCGATGGCGTCAATCTCCGCAGGGTCAATCCGGCCGTATCTGTACTGAGGGGGGAGCTCCGACCGGTCAAAGTAGACGCCCTTAGGAGCCGCTACTGGACCAAGAGCGGAACCGGGAGTAGAGTTGCCAATTGGCTGGATCGTCTTGCGCAGAGGACCGTGCTGCTGGGCGTGGTCGCGGTAGCTAGAGAAGTTGGCGTGACGGGCGGGAACTGGGAGGGCGCCGGTCGGGGACATTGGGTGGGCGGTAGGGGGGTGAGGGGCGTCGTTGGCGGCTATTGAGAGCGACCGTTAGTAAGCTGTTGTAGAGATGAAGATTGCATTTATGGACTTACGGTAAACGCGCTTGCCAATGAACTTGATGAGGGGAGTACGCTCGTGTGAAGCGGCGGTGGCAAGACCGGAGGCGGCGCGGCGAATAGCGGTGGCGTTCATTTTGTGTGATGTGTGATTTTTGCGTGTGTAGGCGTTTACCGAGGTTAAGAAAAATTGCAATTGAAGGCGTATCGTGTGTCCTTTTTTTCAAAATATAGAGGGCATCGAAAGTTCAAAATCGAAGAATAACAATGAACAAAAAAAAGTAGGTCCAGAATATGACAATTGCTTAAATAACGACAGAATTCGTCTTCTAATGGATGTTGTCGTGAGTGTGGGTTATTGTGTGGATTGGGAAGGTGCGGGTTGAATCGGGTGGCGGGGATCTTGCGGTTGTCGGGTTGTCGGGCAAGTTCCAAGTTGGGAAATGCCTGCTGAGTTTTTCAATTGTGTGGTAAGGGAAAATAGTGTTTTTCGAGTAGTGGATGCTTAGTAAGGCGGCGGCAGTTGTGAGAATTGATTTATGTAGCTTGGGAAAAAAAACAAAAGAAGAAGGTAGAACGAAGTGTTGATAAGTGAGCAGAGAAGCGGCTACTATAAGCTTTTCATTGAAACTCATCGGTAGACGCACACGCCCTTTGGATGAGTGGCACGCCCTTACCCCCTCCCCCGCACCCCGGCCCGTTTCAAATCGACATCCATCATCACGACAATACGGCCGTCTTTCGCACGAAATGTCGTCTTCTAGACTGCATCCTGTGGTCAAGGGACAAGTACGGATCTCTTCCGGCCCTCGCTGACAGGCCACGCCCGCGTCCTTCGCGATAAGACATGAAGCCGGACCTGTCGTCCGAGCCAACTGGTTGGATCTTGTCAGACAAGCCGGCGGGTTTGCGACGTCACATGTGAATTTGTTTATGAGACGGTTCGATTAAGAGATTTATGGCATCATGATGTTTTGCATGTGTGCTGTGTCGCACGCTTCCTTAACCGGACCTTGAATTGTGTTGGGTCGTCGGCCTCCCACGGCTCTTTATTAGAGCAGCCCAGTTGAATCTACTCACCGGGAAGCCCCGTTGATTCGGAAGCTAGAGGGGTGTGCTTAACCGCCATGCATCGCTAACTCTGTACACATGTCTACAGAGCCGCAAACACCACCGCAGAAACACAAGGAACCCCACCTTATTCCGCCGGTTTTCAATCTTATCCGGTTTTTCCCTAAACGACTCTGCAACGTCCCAAGAGATTCAAGACTTGGCAACAATCGCCGACGGCCCGGGAACCCCTTCCCAATGCGACACACACAGATAAACGTGCCGATCTCGCTCTTCTCGAGTCGACAGTCTAGGGTTAATCGAGGGTTCCTTGTTGATTTCGGAACCCCACGGTGCGATGTCGGACATCGTAGGGTTCAGGGTCTTTCGTTACTGAATGTCCCCGGTCCGGCCCGTAGGCGTGTGCAGTCATTTGAAGGCCTCGAATGCAGAACCGACTTTGGTGAGCCGGCAAAGGACCGATTAGGAGATTTATTGCTGTTTCCAGGATGTCCAAAGCGATCTCTTGCCAGTGCTTGACGGAGTCAATTTGGAAATGCCAAGTAGCATTGCTAGGTTGTCTTTTAACAACCACGTAGTGCTAACTAACTGGTAATCGACGACGCTGCATGACCAGCCACTCATTGCTGTCCAATTTGTACACGGCCCATAATGCCACGATGTTGTCTCCTCCAACTTTCCAAGCGCTTTCCCCGCCTTCCCCATGTCCCCTTATCGATCAAAATCCGGGGTCATGACTGATACATCACCGTAACACGTCCCCGCATGATTGGTTACCACCAGTTCAGTCATAACCCTATAAATACCCTGCTGGCGGAGTATCCTTGGCTTTGACTCGGTACTACGGAATGGAGGCCGAAAACCTGGTTTTTTTTGGATAGAATACCCGGATTTGTAAACCTGCCGAAAGTCCGGCATTCCAGCGCATTTCGATCGAACAAAGCCGCGCTGCGCTGGAATGACATCACCGTTTCCAGTGATAGCGCCAAGCCGCAATTATATTTCCGCTGAGCTTTCTTCACAGCCATTATCAGTCGTTCCCCTATTGACCACATGACCTGGTTCCTGTTTCCCCGAATGGCGATCTGAACGGGGAATTGCCTGCGACTGCGCGCAACCGTTGGTGGTGAGTGCGTTTGAGGGATTGCACGGGCGGGTGCTGAACGGCGATAGAGAGGTGATTGCGGTTTAGGTGGGGGAGGGACTTTCCCAATTGGGAAAAGAGAGATGACACAAATGAGGCTAAGGTGTGGCGAGGATAAGAGGGATATAAAGAGATGTGATGAGCCATTGCACTCAACAGAACTGTCTTCTTTTCTTGAACTTCTCGATTTTAAAGATAACTTACTATTTGTTACATATACAATTACATTCACAATGGCCCCCATTCTCAACCGTACCCCAATTGCTGCTATCTCCTTCCAGGATGACGACGGTGACCATATCCGTGTGTACTACCAAGATATGGATGGCTACGTTCGTCAAACTTTCTACGACACTGGTAAAGGCTGGAAGGAGAGAAAAGATGATGTAGTCGGCAAGGCCAAGCTCAACACATCCATCGCTGCCATTACTTGGAACAACGGCAAGGAGGTAAGCTTAATCACTGCGCAAAATAGAATAACAAACCCCGCTAACAAACCCTCTACCTCCAGATCCGCGTCTACTTCATCGGCCCCGACAACACCGTGGTCGAGCGCGGTACCTCCGGGAACAACACCTGGTACACCGGACCCCTCACCAAAGCCCAGCACTCAGCCGCTCCATACTCCAAGATTGCCGCCGTCGGCTACCACGCTACCGACCCCGCCATCGTCCGTCTCTACTACCAAGACCGCTCAAACAAGATCATTGAGCTTGTGCAGCGCGGCAACGATTTCGCCCCATGGGTCAAGCACGACAACTTCCCCGCCGCTTCTCCTGGCTCGGGTCTTGCTGTTACCCCNTACTACCAAGATATGGATGGCTACGTTCGTCAAACTTTCTATGACACCGGCAAAGGCTGGAAGGAGAGAAAAGATGATGTAGTCGGCAAGGCCAAGCTCAACACATCCATCGCTGCCATCACTTGGAACAACGGCAAGGAGGTAAGCTTAATCACTGCGCAAAATAGAATAACAAACCCCGCTAACAAACCCTCTACCTCTAGATCCGCGTCTACTTCATCGGCCCCGACAACACCGTAGTCGAGCGCGGTACCTCCGGGAACAACACCTGGTACACCGGACCCCTNGGCTCGGGTCTTGCTGTTACCCCAGTTGAGGGTCTCGATGCGTCAAATGTCTACGTTTACTACCAACATGCGGACCTTGCGCCCGCGCAGTTCAAGCTGGATGCGGAGTCCAACGTCAGTGAGGGTAAGTCGCTCAAAATGACGTCATATTCTAGGGTTACTAACATGGGTCATAGGTCAACTTAACATCAAGGGGTCGTACTCTTTGATTTCTAATGTGGCCGCTGTAGCTTGGAACACCAAGGAGATTCGTGTAGTAGCTGTCAGTGACGAGAACAAGCTGACTCTCTCGGGTGTCTTGGACGGCGATGTCCACGCGACGGAGGCGCTGTACCCGGTGGTTATCCCTGGCTCTGACGTTGCGGTTGTCAGATTGCGGAGGAACCCCAAGAAGCAGCGCATTTACTTCCAGAGATATGGTAGTATCATTACCGAGTTGGGTTCGGATGATAACGGTGAGACGTGGAAGATTACTGAGGCGGCTATCCCCGTAGACGCGTCGAGTACGTTTGCGCTGCACAGTGAACAGATGAGTGAGTGGTGAATAGGAGGTAAGAGCTCTGGGTAACAGGACGGACGGATAATATGATAAATAATAATGCAACATTGAAGTTAAAGATTAATCAGGAACATATTGTATTTACGTATTGAAATATTCGCCTCTGCGACTGCTCGGAATCTCTGCGTACATGGAATACATTGCTGTTGGTCTCCCATGTCGCGATCGCGGTACGATGACGTCATTTTAAGCTGTTGTACCTAGCCGTCAGCGTCCCCATCTGCGGATAAACCTCTCTATGTCTTGGCATTGGCATGCTTAGTCGGAGACAAGCCCTACCAGCATTGTCATCGATACGACCTACTCACAGTAGCCGCTCACATGCTACACTATTGACCCGCGAAATAAAGACTATAGCCTTGCGGATGGGTGACACTCGGAACGGGCCGACTTGGCAGGAATCATCCAGCCTTTGTTCTGACAGTAAAGGTCCAAATGGCTATTTCGGGAATTAAAAGGTGTGTGGAAAGATGGCGTTTCGATAGGTAGACTTTCTGCTGGTACTATTGTATATCACGTGCCAAGGTCTGACTTCGAGAAGTGACGGTTTCTGCATTGCTAAGATGGTTTATATAGTCTTGTCTGTCAGGTGTTGGTTGGTTGTTCAATTCGACTTCAATCACACATCTCCAACAAACTCGACACAGGACGTGTTCAACTTGTGTCCCAATTATTACGGCAGGAGACCGGCCCGTGTTAGGGTTACTATACCGTGAGAGTTGAGGGTTAACCGGGTAGTGGTTGCGGCTATGTGGTAGGAGGTAGAGAACGGGAATAGAAACTTGGACCATGAGATTATGGATTTGTGGCTGATAGCCGGTGGGTACAACATATAGCAGATTGTCTTTTTGTAGGCCGCAGAGAAATACATACGGCCCGGGTGTTCTCAGGGAGACTGTTGCGCGGGGTTGAATGTGAGTCGTCGTGATAGGTGTAGTCGGCGTGTTGGTGTAGTTTGTATGGTAGCCGGTTTAAACATATAGCTAGCATAATGCTAAGTTTGTCAGAGTATTGTCAGGCGATCAGAGGACGACGTCATAGACACGGCCAGACATCAGGGATGACCAGCGGGATGTCACGTGAGCTGCATCATGGCATGGTAATGAAGACAAGTGTAGTAGAAGATAGAACGATCTAATAAATGAGACGATAGAGAAAAAAGCGCTGTCCCCTAAGTGAATGAAATCTACATCCACATGTGATGTGATCCAATTCATGGATCGTTATAAAGGTACATGCCGCAATGGGTAATATATGCTCGAGCTTGCGCGGACCAGTAAAACCCCCCAACCTGATGCACCATGACGAAGTCAGTACAATGGGGCTATTGCAGTCGTGGCTACTTCTCAGAGCTGTGATTAAGGAACACCATACCCGGCGTTCCAGCAAGGCAGGGGCAAGATGGGGACAAAGATGGTTACACGGACCTTACCCAAAGAGGAAAGCCGAGGGACTACTCTTTATCGTTTATGGTACATACGTGGGGCTGAATACATACCATGACCAACTTTGATAGAACGCTCCAATCCACAGTCCAGCCTAGCAAAGTCACCAGTGGTGCCATCTGCTTTACGCCAGTGATATTATAGCGGCGTGAAACAGCTAACCGATTTGGGAGCATAAGAGAACGGTGATCGCTGCTGGTGCTAAAGTTGTGGTGTTTGGTTAATCATGGTCATCACTAGTGTCTGTTATGAGAGGTGATATAAGTATTGGGCACGGGAACATCGTTGCTGTTAGGCTGTTTTGCATGCACTTGGAATAATTAGATGGCGTGATGTACATTTTAGACATTGACGACTAGAGCTGTAGCCGAAACAGGCAGAACTACCAAGAGCTACATAACATTCACCACGAAAAGAACAAAACGAGATAAACCGGACATAAGAAATAAAAAGTCAACAAAGCAATGCCAACAGCGGGTATAATAACACCGTGACCCTTCCAAAATCAAAACCAAAAACAAAATATAACAGGGAAAACCTGTTACAGGATCAAGTACGCCCGCCCTTGGGAATTAATAGCGCTTCTCAGCCTCCGTAACGTTAGGCCCGTACGAGCCACCGCCCTGAGAAGTGCAACACGCGCAGGGTCCGTTGCCATACACCGTAGTGTGACCACCGGAGCCCTGGCCCTGAGATGTGTTGCCCTGGGAAGACTGACCACCCGAAGAGCTACCGGACTGCTGAGAATCCATTGTGGGTATCAATGTCGAGAAGTTGTCGAATCTGACTGAAGGTAGGTATTGGCGGGGTCGATCGATAAATCAGCGTCGAGTGCTGAGCAAAAGTTGTAGACTTCAGAGGAACCAAGCTCTGATGAAGTGAGCGGAGATAGTGCGATGCTATCGAGTTTGCTGACTAGTGCTTGCGTTAGTATCGATTGCGATTGACGTTCGGTTTGATGAATGGATGGATGAAAATGACTTACTAACGAGATTGCCAAATAACTGTTCCAGAGATTGGTGCTTCTTTATTCTCGAAGAGGCAAATAGTGCGGCGATGGAAGCGGATTTCAAGTTTCTTGAACGTTTGAAATGGACGGATCTAAACAAGAGTCGAAGCGGTCGATGAACTCAAAGGTAAAGAAAAAGAAGAAGAAGAAGAGGAAGAAGAATTCGAAAGTAGAAAATGAGAAATTTATAGGTATGGCAAACGAAGGGCCCGGATGCTAGGCAGGACCTACAGAAAACAAAAAAGAAAACTAAAAATGATCACGGTAACTGCCGTATAAGTTGATTACTCAAATAATGTCGTGTGTGGACAACACATCCATTTAAAAGTGTATCTGATAGAACCTAGAAGTGGTGGAGGTACTTCCTAATTGGGAACTGATGATCAATATCAAATGTCCTGATTTCTACAGACTCGGGGTGGTAACTGCCCTGGCAATCTACAGAAGACTGTTCACCAACAGCTGCAATGTACTTAGAAGAGTTCGCCTCCCAGTGTCGGACGTCGTGCGAGTGTGACTGAACCTGATGGTGTAGTAACCGTTCGCCATCACTGTTTCTAACGCACACATGAACCTCGAGTCCAGTGTCGCGGGGAAAACCAGATTGGATACGGTCAATGCCGACCGTTTTCCATGGTCCTATCTCTCTGAGTCCCTTGGCAACTCGCTCAGAGCTAACGTTGAAATCGATGGTCGATTCAGGTACAGACGGATGAGCGTATGGGGTTGCTGGTTGTGATGGTACAGCAAGGGGAAAGAAACGTTCATATAGCACATTGGCTATGCCCTCGCGGTCAGTAACGGGGCCTTTGGTGGTCTCCATGATATTACGTCGATGTAATTGGGCTCACGTATCCATCTGGTCTACGTGCCACCACATAGCCCATATATCCGTCATCACATACAGCAAGTGCTCTGCGTCATACTCTTCCCGTTAACCTCGGCTTGGGCTAACATATCTCTTGTAACTATCTTCACTGTATTTTCAGTATGAGGCAGTTGTCGCATCCCGTTTGCGGCAAATGAAAGGCGTCTGAATACAAGTAGCTTGGTTCTAACGTCATGAAACGGACAACCAAGATCACCCCCGCTTGCAGTTTGGCTGTCAACAACTGATACTTGGAGCCAAGTACTGAGTATTTCTCGGTATTGCCACAGTTTCAGTAGATACTCTTGACGGTGTTGATCGGTGCCGAGGCTCACTAAATGAGTTTGGTCAAATGAAGAGTCGCTATATTCACCTGACTAAAATTCCCATTAAACCTTCCCATCTAAATACAACTTCAATGTAAAACAACAGTTTGGTGTGGTCGATAGTCCTTCATAGGGCTATGATCGAAAAAGGGACGAAGTACTGTTTTTCGCTCAATGGTTACACGGCGGTTATTGCTTCGACTAGCCACCTTACGCTCGGGTTGATGTTCCGGTGCCGCTCCATCCATGGATACCACCTGCCCCGGGGGGAGTGAGTATATGTAGACAGACCGAGTGGCTGTGCTTATACTATCTAGCCCCAGGGATAGGGATAGTCTAGTTATCCATGCCCCCCATACTTTGACAGTTACACAAACGCACGACTTCAAATGTTTCCGAATAACAGTGAGTAAACACTCAATCGAAGTCCGATTGCCTTTTAACATCCCGTTCGCTGCTGTCTCGGTGTTGCCTGGTGGTATTGGATGGCTCTATACTTGACGGCATGCAACATGTCGTCCAGTAGTGAGCAGACTGGACAAAGTTCACTAGCTAGATAAACAGAGGTACCACATCTTGCCCGGTGAGTGAGTGACCGCGGGCTCATTGAGTAATACCAGAATTGTGTTGTGAGTAGGTTGTAGCAAAGACTTCGTACCTAAATTCCCATACGGTTCATTGTGGAGCGCAGCATGCCAAAAGTTATAAGTCCCTCTATTATATTGATACTATAGTAATGTCCACCCTTTGGCTGATCTTCCTCTCTGTGGATCATAACGCAGCTGCGATGAGCTCCCTGGGCAGATCCATCAACGCGTAGCTATGCAGATTATCTCCCTCCCCTACAGCCCGAAAAGGTTGAGTTCCCCTAAGCATAAGTTGGATATGTAATTGAAGAATACAGAATGCTTGATCACAAATCAACGAAAGTTGTGTCTGTCAAGACGAATGCGTTTGGCAGGTGGCGGCCCGATGCATAACAGATCCAAACGGGGCATTAGGAGCTCTGGGTCTTCAGCCCTCGGTCGAACCATGCCAACTGGTTGGTCCCTCGTGGTGTTTTGGGATAAAGAACTAAGGCCAGGGAGAACAGCTGGCATCCCCGAAAAACGGCTCTTTAAGGCAGGGCGTGGAATATTGGATAGTGCGGTGTAACCGTGGCTTTTATGCCGCTTCCTTCCCGCGATAATGGGAGCAGATTTTGCGTCGCCTGAGGGATATACCGAGTTCCGTGTGTTCTGGAGCAATGGACCCTCCCAGTTTAGCGTTTGAGTAACACTGGTCAAAGGGCGCGGGGCGGGTTGATAGAAGGCTGGCCGAGAGAATGAGCCTAGACTGTCCACAGAGTGTCGAGAGAGGGCAGTCTCAGACACAGCACCGTTATTATTTCTCATTGATACGTTTTGTATTGGGTTAGAGGGATCGACATCCTTCACCAAATCAATCATGCGGCAGCATTGTCCCAGGCAAGCGTTCGATTGGTATGAGAGTGCAGCAAGCCGTGCTGAGAACAATCTCCGTTGAGCGAGGGTGGCATCCGCGGCCAGCTGGGGCTGTCTGGAAAAGGTAGTTCGGTTTTTGAAAAGGCGCACACAAACATCGGAAATCATCGTTGGTGCGCCGTGGGCAGCCTAAGGTGGATTGGATATTCCGTGTTGGATTGGGCTACCGAGAGGGGTAGTTGATTCAGGTACTTGGAGGGAAATTTTGTGCGCGCCGAATTGTTTTTCTTTTGGGTGTCAGGGAATGATGTCGAGATGAAAGTACGATAAGGAATAGTAGGGTATAGGACTAAAAGGATGAAAACGAAGAACATACTCACAGTTGTGATGGTTGTCGTTGTTGCAAACGATGAAATACGCCACAGCCGAGGAACATCGGGGAAACATCTTGAAACTTGGTCACGTGTTGTTTGTATACCTCACATGTGGCTTTTGAATCCTTAACATTATCCACTGGTTCTCCCGCCACGTTTCACCGGTGCTACAGTTTGTTGGAATCGTGAGCTCTCGAGACGAACAGGCTTACTTAGTAAACTAGGGTACAACCAACGTGACAGCCACAATGCACCAACACCATCTTGAGGCTATTCTTTCGTAGTAAGACAATGACAATCTCGAAATACAGCCAAACAAAATCAAGGCTTTGTGTGTGAACAGATAGTCCCTCCGTCCAATTTCAATGAAGCCCCGTTTTGAAGGCACACGTCCTCCTGTATGGAATCTAAGCTCTAGTGTTGTTATTAGCACAAACATCGTATGTAGTCCATGCTAGAGGTGTACACTGGTACTTCGTTTGTGACTATGGGTTCCATGTGGCGGATAGCTTGACAACCGGTATCATAGACTAACGGCACTGGACTATACGCTGCAGTACTGCCTGAGACGCTAGAAGATCCACAATTCAACCCAGCTTACTCCGCGACGGGGACATCTGTCAGTTAATATGAACAAGTACAGACGCCGGAGTTACATGACTTAAACTCAGATCAGAAGACCAATTCTATGAGCACAGATCTATCTAGGCTGGTCCTTTTACACATGGTAGCATCCATCAAAAACAACTGAGGTTGGCACATACGTTGGTTGTTTTGGAGATATTGCAGAGATGACTACGGCATATTGTAACTTTGAGCGTGCTATGGGTGAGTGTCAGCAAGAGTGAGGGAGATGTGCACGTAAGAGTATGGCTCGGTGATTTATATTTTCGAAGCGTGTCCCTCGTAATATATCCTCACTAATTCTGTATAGGTTGGTCGGGATAGGCTAACGCTTGCCTTGGAGGCCAGGTGTTAAATTATGCCCTGTTTGATAGAGACTAACTCGCCCGGTTGCACTCCTATAAGTTATATCAAGAACCCATCCTATGTAGAGCCTCATATAGCAGGCACCAAGGACAAGTCTATAGAATCCCCATGTTTTTGCAGCAGTGGTACCTACATACCTCGAATCTAACATCCGGATCTAGTCCAGCCAGTTGTTTGTAGGATAACCGGATGAAAGGTCGTGTGCTACAAATTAGAAAATGTGTTACGATATCTGACTCGAAAGGTCAGCGCTGAGGTTCATGAGATGGTAGAAACGTATAGAGAGCACTGTTGGAATGTTCGAGATTGAGGTGCTCCTACTAGATGTCCGCAAGATGCTTTTCCATCACTTACCAGAGCTACACACATGATTGGAGGCTGTCGCTGGATAGGGTTAGTAAGCAGGGCTTAGGGTCACGTCCCCGATCCATGTCAGATAAATGCATGTATCGGGGTAAGCACTTCCGCCAGGGCGTTCGTATATATGCATAAACACATAAGGTGTCTGAATACTCTTATGCTCTGGATGAAGAACTCTGATACACTCACCGGCACCGTCAAGCGGACTGGAGTGAACAAGCTGTTTGTGGACGGGAAAGGGACATCCTGGAAAGAGGTATCTATGATATATCGCGGCCAATTCTACCCTCTTGCTAAAGGGTGGTTATCGTGGTGAATGTCAGAGTATGCAGACGAGGGCCAGATAGCTATATTGGTTATTGTGCGGTCAATGTATATTCGGATGTCGAACTAGAAAAGAGAGTTAACAGCTCAAAACGTAATCTCCCACAGTTGACTAATCACTAATAACGCTGTGTAGGGGTCACTCTTGTGACGTCACCGTGCTAACACATCTCCATAGCAATGGTTATCATCAAACGATGAGAGACTACTGTACATGTTTACCAATAATCTACAAAAAAAAAGCATGAAACTTTAACAGCCAAAAGGATCCACAACAAATCAACGGGCATACTACCACATCAAAAACTAGAAGGTGCCATATACCAGCGACAAGAGACCCAGAAAAAAGACACCGATGAGTAATCAACCCCAACCCAAACTATCACATGACCAGGCAGCTTTCATTCACAAAGGTAAATCTTTGTTAATTCCTTACACCCTCCAGGGTTGGGTCAGATCAAATCATATTTAGCTAATCCATGCGCGAGGAGGTATTGCATGCCCTATGTGCTGGCGGTACCTTTGGGGAATTCAGGTCACACATCAAATGGAGAAGGTGTTGGAGATCACTGTCCACTGAGTCTCACGCGGGCTGTACTTGCACATGCTCATGTGAGTTCCGACGAGTGATTCGACGGTTATAACATTGTAGACTGCTATGACGAAGGGGACGGGCAATGGATCTGTGTTCGTCTGAAACAGGTCATGGAATAAATTGAAGGTCCATCTACATTACTAAGGCCAGCAATATGAATAGGGAGCTCGTGTGAGTTGATAGCATAGAGATTTGAGACGGTAGAGAAAATGCAAAGCAACACATGACGTGAGGAAACACGCATCAAACGACTAGACACTGGAGCAAGGAGGACAATACTAATATTAGAGAAGTCAACTAAAACAAAACATATGGCCGGTGCGTGCCCCGTAGAGTCGGCATCATCACCGACTGTACCTGGAAACCCAATCGAAGCCATCTAAGATGACATCGAACCCCAGCGGTCGAAGACCCCCACAACCGGCCAAACCAAAGGAAAGAAACGAGAAAGAAAAGAAACTGGCCGGTACGTGCCCCGTAGAGCCGGCATCACCACCGGCTCTACCTGGAAACCCAATCGAAGCCATCGAAGATGGCGTCGAACCCCAGCGGTCTAAGACCCCCACAACCGGCCAAGCAAAAGAAAGAAAAAGGAAGAAGGAAAAAGGAAAAACGAGTTGGCCGGTGCGTGCCCCGTAGAGCCGGCATCACCACCGGCTCCACCTGGAAACCCACTCGAGGCCATCTAAGATGGCGTCGAACCCCAGCGGTCTAAGACCCCCGCTACCGGCCAAGCAAAAGGAAAGAAACAAGAAAGAAAAGACAGAGAAAAAGTAGTTGGCCGGTGCGCGCCCCGTAGAGCCGGCATCACCACCGGCTCTACCTGGAAACCCACTCGAGGTCATCTAAGATGGCGTCGAACCCCAGCGGTCTAAGACCCCCACAACCGGCCAAGCAAAAAGAAAGAAAAAGGAAGAAGGAAAAAGGAAGAGCCAGCAGTCCCCCACACGGACATCCGGTGACGTGCGCACACACACACCGGCGTCAATGCTGGTACCACCGTTGACCAAGTTCCCGAACACGTCGAAGTACTGGTCAAACCCCATAGCCCGTAGACTAACAGCCCGAAGGCCCCAACTGTTGGCTCTCGGTGTCGTGTTGTGTCCATTGTCGTCGGCGGTCGTCGGGTATCGTCGTCGTTGGTCATTTCGTCGTCGTTCGTCACTGTCGTCGTTGGTAGTGGGCATCGGTGATCGTCGTCGATGGTTGGCGCTAAGTTGGGTCGCTGACATGTTAGTACAGTGAGTCCGGATAACATTAGGCAAGGAATCGAAGTGACCTCCGGTGGCAATGATGTCCGATAGTAGACCACAGGATTGAAATGGAAAACTTACCAAGTGTCTAGTACAGGTAGTAAATGTCGATGGTAGTCAGCCTCACACTACAGCCTTGTCCTCAATACCCGAGCGTTTATACAAGACCCTGCGGTGGTCTTGGCGATAACCCGCACACACGACACAGAACCAACCAGTCCGTCCCTCACAGCCAAGCTGCCAGGTGTTCCGGCCAGAGGTCGTGCCGAGTCCCGCAGATACAAACGTTATCGGGTGTCGAGGGGGCTGTAGCCGATTGCCAAGGCCAGTGGCCAGTCGTTCCTACATACCTCTGCGCCACGCGAAGTCTTACGTTATCCTGAGTAAGGCTGTACCAGCCTTGACCAAGACAACGGGAACAACAGGCAGCGCATAGTATGATCATCGGAAGCAGTCAGCAATCGAAGAGATGTCGAGTGATGTCGAGAGTGTGTTGAAGTATCGATGGTCGGGAATGTCTAAGGTGTATCCGAGTCAGCAATGACATCTCAATACGAAGGTCACATCAAAAAGCTTATTTGAATTCTTGTCGTTGAGTTGGAATTTTTTTGATCACTTACCAGAAGATGACTTTTTGGTTTGGAAGTTTTGGCGTTATGAGATAGAGAGAAGAAGAGGAAGAAGTTTGGAAAATTTCGCGGGGGAATGGCAGCCAATTTATAGACACAGAATTGGGTTTACTGATTGGGGACTCTAGGCAGAAACGATTCAATTCTACAAATGGCAGTCGTGAATTGTGGGCCCCACGGCCATTAAACCGGGAAATGTGGGCCTTGCAACTCTAAATGTGATCATTGTGGCCCGTGTGTATATACCTCTACCGTTGTGGGGGCAGGCGCGCGGACTCCAGGTGACTACGGGTGATGACTTGATCATCCATAGAGCCGCGGAGCCCGCCGCCACTGCTTACACATCGCTAGGGACGTCGGCACATCCCGCTTCACTTTCGGTGCGGCCCGATATACCCTCATTTTGGGGCGGTCAGATCCGATGCAAAGCTTTCGTGGGTATTTCACATCCTGCCAAGTTCATCTAGGAAAGCGCGGGTTAGACTTTGATCACTAGTGACCCAGGTTGACGGGGCCTTGATTGTGGGTGACGCCTCTACACAAATGGATAGCTTGCAGTTTTCCACCTTTGTACAGCCATGCATGGGTCAACACATGATCATGCAATGCCCAAGACGCTCGCTACGGTTGCAGGCTTTTCATGCTGCGTCCTTCATCCTAAGTTACAAAACGTTTCCATCTCCACACTGTCCAGAGCTTTAACATGGGCAGTTTCTGTGTCGGTCAACATTGTTGCCTATTTGGGAAGTTCCCCACCTAACCCTGACTGTGTTACGCTACGGTCTATGCTTACATAAGCAGATATAATAGCAGCATGACGACCGGTGATAATTGCCACGACCCATTGTCTCCAGGTTCGACACTTGCTCTGCTGTAACACAGATATTACTTTTTCCGTGTAAGCTGTGTAAACTTTGGTCATCCCTTCTTGGTTAACTCCGGACTTTAACCCGGTTTGTACGTACATTTCCTCAACGTTGGCGGCTTTGTGTGTGGGTTCGAGGACTTTCAATCACTGGAGTACGATACATGGCACAAAATTGCTTGCCAGCATATGCATGAAATCTTGTCCATACCTAACAATCCGATCAATATCGAAGCTTTTCTTTGTGGCCGGTCATTACTACGGTCTTCACGATTCAACAGAGCTTGCGCGCCACTCTAGATACCACGTGCTCTCTTACAATAAACCTCACAGCCTTGATACATGGACGACCGCCAGAAGAAACTCATTGCCACTCATTGCACACAATTGTCTAATACACTACATACTGAACTACCTTGAGTGCGTTGTATCGCATATCCTTTGTTCCATTAAACCACTCTGCGCTTGCTTTTGTGCAATCTCAGATCTCTGTCAGGTCGCGCTTGAATATCAGGAGACGACTGGTTCAGCCTAGGTATTCCCAATCTCGAGTACTCTAGGTTACCAGCTTGTGATGCCGCGTTCACAGCATCCTTGACATAGGGCTCCGATACCAACAAAACATACTGACAGACCCCGGAAGCTGTGAATCGTATTGTCTAACCTCATTATGCACCAGCACGTCCTAGAAAGATCAGATTTCCGTGGTTTAAACCGCACTTCCTCCCATGATCTAGTCTTACTGTAAGCAGATATCCCAAAGAAACACAAGATTGCCTCTGTCTGTATACTCTTCTGTATAACCGACCCAATTTGAAGCTCAGCCACGAGGTCAACTTCATATTGTGTCGCTGGATATCTACCTCATCTGTTATAGCACCCCCAATACTATGTCAGGAAATGGACTCAGCCATTCAGAGATTCCGACGGCCTCACGCCCGTAACGTATAGTCCATGTTCGATCAATAGTCCGCAGGGCGTTTGCACCGCATAAACATCCTGTTTAGTCCCATAGTCGAGACCGTCAAGCAACGTCGAGATTATGATTGTATCTAACGGTGCCCATATCGATATCTTTATGATTCAGCCGCTGTATGACTTCTGCGTCGCGAGGGCTCAACTTTGTGGTCGGAAGATAGCCTTCGCCCATCATCGGCGTGTGATTTTAAGCCCGACCGGACCACACCACTTTGATCCGCGTAGGACCAGCCTCCCAACATCTCTCGGTGATTTAGAGTTTCAAGAGACTCCTTGAAATTAACCTCCACGTGGCTATACGCCCGTGTATTTGTCCGTAGCCATATTTGTAGAATATTTCACCGTCTGGTCTAGGCCGACGATGTACTACGACCCGTGACGTGTCTCCAATGTCTTCACCATCTTTGCAATAGACAAGAACTGCAAGCTGTAGATCCCAAGGTCTGGAGAATTATACAGTGACCCTTGTTCCTCATCGCCCAATGGGGTCGGTAGACTATTCGGTTCACCCGGCACTCCCACCATTTCAAAGGGCCATTGCTTGGGCCCCAGATTGACTAAATGTACTGTCCAGCATCATGTAATTCCTATGCCCGGGATATGTTTGTCTTCATCGGCCATCGCACTGGAAACCATAGCCCGGCTATCGATGATGGATTGATCACACTTCATGGCATTCAGATGCGTTTGGCAGTTAACTGGACCCGCATGTGGGCTATTGCGTTCTGTTTGATCATGTTTATTTCCTCACATCAGGGTAGCGGAGGCCTGTACCTAACCTCTACCCGATAAAAACATCGGTTCCATGTGAGACTCTGCCGATGTCGAAGCTTCTTCTTGTCGCATGCGTAAAGCCGTTGTAAGTGGTGGTATGTAAATGCTCGTTATGCCAATGGAGTTAACGGGGATATAGTGTACGACCAGCAGCGTGGCCGAGCATTACTACTATTGCGACTGAGAGCCACAATGACCAGATAGGCTGGGACGTGTTAGTTTGTAACGGTCAATCTCGCAGACGTATGCGCACCACGGAGTTGAGATATTTATCTTTTGGGATGCCGTACTTGTTCCTCCAGACCAGGGTTCGGTCTTTGAGGTCCCAGTATCAAACATTTTGAGCCTCCCGGATAGTTTTAATATTCTCTACAGTGGAGAACAATCTGGAGCGGATCTAGTGAGGATAGAGTGCTTGACGATGGAGTGAAAGACTGTATTCGAGACCATCAATATTTCAACGGCATGTATGCTAACAGTGACCGGCTCTAGTTCTGTATTGATATCCCCAATATTTGGCGCTTTCGACAGCCTGCCGCTGCACATGGTCTCTATCTCATAGTTGAGTACAACATGACATCGGACTCACAGCCCTCCCCTCCCCAACTACACTAGATGGACAATTCCAATACAATTCATCTTGATTTAGTATCTTGTCACAAGTCTCATATCTCAGATTGAGGAAGGCACTTTCGCTACAGGCGACACTATCATGGGAGTCAGCATTCTTTTACCATTGAGTCATGTGCAGCACATCTCGTGGGCGTCGACATATGGATAAGGATCGATAGTATATTGGTGAAAACAAAGAACTGGCATTAACTAAAACTACAGGATATCCAACGCAAAGAAATCACAACTGAGAACGAGCGAGATGCGAAACACACCGTCAACAACACTATCGTCCTTCGGATCTATTAAAATATCTGCGCTGCCCGAAACAAAACAAAAAGGGAAAAAGGCGAAATTATAGCACGAAAGGAGCATCCTTAACATCTACATGCAGATAGTAGGCAGTCATTGAGCGATCAATGACGCTTCTCGGCTTCGGTAACGTTAGGGCCGTACGAGCCGCCGCCGCGAGAGGTGCAGCATGCACAGGGTCCATTACCGTATACGGTGGTATGTCCTCCATAGCCCTGACCACCAGAGCCCTGGCCCTGCGAAGAGCCATTACTGCCCTGGGAGGTGTTCCCCTGGGGAGAGCCGCCGGACTGTCCAGAAGGCATCGTTGTTATTAGTACTTCACAGTTGACGAAGTGAAGCGAAAGTAGAGTTGGGTTGAGCTGATGAATGAGATCAGCTCCAAGGGTTGAGAAAAGCGCTAAAGTTGTAGAGAAATCGGGTTTCGGTGGAGGTGATGGCGGCGAAGTAGCGTTTTGAGGTTTGCTAAATGGATCTCTGTTAGTGTTTGTCATGTTTTATGGACAGTTTGATAGACGGATGGATGCAGAGCAACTTACTATCAATATGGCCACAACGGGGTAGATGAGATGCCAACGAGTGCAGCTTTTTTTGAACTAGGCCGATGAAGCCAGAGGAAAGTACACTCAAGGTCGCAATGTTGTGTATAGTGGATGTTGTTCCCAGAATCTGCAGAAAGGTCGGAAGAAAGGTCGAAACAGTTGGTGGATAAGAAAAGGAAGAAGGAGAAGAAGAAGAAGAAGAAGAAAAGCGAAGAGAAAGAAAACCTGAAAGTGGTAAACCATTGGCTTGATGACTAGGCAGAACCCGCAAAATTTCAAAAGCAGCATGAAAAAAATGATCACGGCAACTACCGTATAAATTTATTTTGCTAAGAATTTGGCGTATCTGGCAAACTGTGTCATGACAAGACTGTAGCTCAACGAGCCTCCATTTGGTGAAGGTAATTACTCATTAAGGTGTGTTGCTTCTGGAGAAACACACATTTTTGATACATTCATGGTTAAGATCTTTCTGGCAATTCAAGTGGAACTGGACGCTTCTTTTCAATGTCTCCAGGAGTTAATAAGACGAAGTCGAAGGAAGAGAGAATACCCAAGAGCACAAGTCCTGATCATTCGAGCTAGCTACCACGGCATCTAACACAAGAAAGCAAGCCTGTTCTCCCCGTTTCGGTTTATTTCATCATGCTTTTAGAACTTGAAAATAGAAGTTGCCGATATTCGAGACTTTAGTTTTAGCTAGGCCACTCGAGTGATGTCGTGGGGGTGTTCCACATCGGGGCACCAACACGTGAGACGATATTGGCTAGGGTCACAACCCTACCACACACTTGATCACCACAGCGGTAATTAGTCAAACGCCGATTCCTGGCACCGAGAATCTAGCTACCGTGGGAGCAATAGAGATTGGAAAGAAAGACCCAGACTATATCAAACAAGATTTGAACCTAAACCTCGGTGTCCTTCACAACTGTTCCATCCCTGATTGGCCACACCCATGATGGAATTTGTTTTGTGATTAGATAATAGCATGAAGGTAGTAGAAGCTCAATACGCGTGTATGTATGTATTCGGGACAGCCGTTGTTAGATATTTGTGCGACTTGCTAGGGCTGACTGTGTAATGCGCCAGGCCACACCAGACCGAGCCGAGACGTGGGTACAGGAACGAACTGCCCCACATGTTCTGATTATCGAAGATATTC
The DNA here is from genome assembly GCA_000833645.1 of Huntiella omanensis. NCBI lineage: Eukaryota > Fungi > Ascomycota > Sordariomycetes > Microascales > Ceratocystidaceae > Huntiella > Huntiella omanensis. Next base: position 53,387 of record JSUI01006403.1, read on the forward strand.
GGGATCGTGTCAGCCTATCGAGCTCCTAAGAATTGGTCAATGTAGCGTACAATTGTAGTCGCAGTTCTTAACAAGCTCGGATGGGCATTGGAGTTTAATGGCGTGCCGATAGCTAAACCATTTGCGATGAAATCTGGGTCATGTTGCGACGAGAATAGGAACAATTAGATGAAGTTGGTCAATGTATAGAGTAGGTTGGACTAATTAAACTAGCTATAACATCAAGCTAGGGCAATCTTATCTACTTTCTAGGCAGCAAGCCAGCTCAAGCAACCGTCTTTGAATATCTGGCAATCCATTGCCTACACTCAGTTACCAAGACCATGGTTTCTGCTCGCAGTTTACGAGGGAGATTTGACTCCCGGTAGGTCTGCATCTCGCAAGACTTGTCTCTTGACTGGATAGTCCAAGAGAAAATAGTGAGCTGCAAAAGCTTTCTTCGAAGGGCAGTCTTCCATGATAAGACTGCTTTATTTGGTGGAGAAAACATACGCAACATCAGCCACTCCTGTTAAGGAAGTTGCCATATTGACAATGTAGCCACCGCACAAACGCCACTGTGGACCTATACGGCCCACAAGGCCAGAAACCATTCCTGAGTTTGAACGTTCAACACAGATCAAAATCAATTTTGTTCTTCTTCTCCATCACATCATCCATCGTTAATTGGAATTTCTCATCTGCCTTGACGCCAAAATGATCCCTCGCTCCATCACGTTACCGCTCCGTTCTAAGTCGGAGCGTATTCAACCCTTCAACTGCCCCCGGCCTAGCTTCGACTCACGCGCAATGGATGATTGGCGGTATAACGAAAGTTCTATCTACGCGAATCCGCCCTCGGCACTTTTAGGGCGCGGTTCTTTCGCCTTTGAGCGTGGTCCAATTCCCGTCTTCCACGGCCACTACTACCAAGAAAGTCTTGATGACTTCGAGCTGCCCCCTCTGCGTCCAAGCCCGAACGCAGAGGCTTGGAGACCGGCGGCGATCTATTCGAACCGCCAAACACCGATCTGGGGGCTCCGATCCAGCCAACTTCCAATTTTTCCGAATACGTATGAGCGTGGCCCTGTCGCTGCCCAGCACGACTTTCGACGCGTCACCGGCATTCACCCCAACTTCGAAATCACCGGTTCCAATGGTCACCTTCACCCCGACCGTGGCCTCCAGAACTCTTCGCGGGAGCTCCCTAGTCCGGTCGAATTAGACCTTCCTGTCTCCCCGGGAAGCCCAGCGTGGAGCACT